>JALBCR010002447.1:0-85636 GCA_030710515.1 Abscondita cerata | reverse complement strand
GGTATTGTTGACCTCTCGCCACCTGATGAAGAATCCCATCCACCGTGGCGCTTCAGATCTTCAATCGTAGCAACAGCATCCACAAAATTGTGGGAAGCGATCTCCCATACAGTGGCTCGTGTAAGATGCGGTTCCTCCTATCTTATTGATTCCAACGGGCTATTTAGTGCACGGCTTGCTGATAATTACAAAAAGCGACGTTCAGACGTATTTGGTGGTCGAAGAGCGTTATTTTGCGATAGATACCGTAAAACTCGTCAAATCAGAAAACACGATTTTAAATGGTGTGACCTAATTCTTACAATTACGGCCGAACCGACATCAGTTAAATCGTCAATTTTTAATTGGACCAATTCGTTCTCTATTGCTCCACTAATTCCGAACACCAAAATTTCCAAAATTGAAACTTCAATTGTTGAAGGGTTTTTGTTTATAGATGTACTTACTTTCTGTAACAAATATTTGCCGTCTGGCGCTTTTTTATGAATTTATTAACTTCTTCAGCAGTTAAAGTTCTCGATTTTTTTGGTTTGTATCCTTGCGATATTCTTTTCAGAAAGGCTTTCAATTACTAATATTAGTATTCTGGTAAACAATAAGCGCGTTCTTTATCATAGAAAATTGCGTCCATAATGCTTGGGGCAATTTTTTTCGAAAAGCCTCCAAAATACGCAAACAGGACGTTTTGCGAAAACGAAGAATTTAATCTTGTTTTGCTTTCGCCACTCCATAAATTGCTATAAGCTTCCTCATAGCGTTGCTGATTTAGGGGGAAACAACTTGAGGCTGGTTTCATTTGTTGCTTCCAAAATACTATCTTCATCATTATCCATATTTCAGAGTTTACAGATCACTATCAATATTTTATCGTTTACAGTTTAGAGGAGATAACACACTTTTAGAAATTCAGAAATTCACAACGAGAATAAAAACAATTTAAAATAATACACAGCATGACCATAGCAACGGTTTAAGGTATCCAGATTATAGAGGAATTTGTTTCGATGGAATTGAAATTAATAATTAGTTTCAATTAATATTGTTCAAAAATATTGTTCCTAACTTCGTGCAAAAGTGCAAATATTTGCTACTTTAGGAAAATAACTATATTTGTAAGCACGTGTGTCGGGTCCCAAAGGAATTTGCAAAATAAAATAAATGAAACAAATTAATAAACAATTCTGCAAAACAAAATAAAAATATTAACCCTAATCAAAAACAGTAACGAATTTAAATCTAAGTCGAACTTAGAGGTTATAATACCAACGTTTGTAGCAACCCACATTGTCGCTAACTTTTATAAATTAAAACTACTGGGTGTTCCTTTTGACCTTAACGTATTCTAGTTTTGAACAGTTAATTTACATTAATATTTCAATTATCCATTTTGTGAGGCGAACATCCTCTAACACATATTTTTTTGTTGCTATTAAAACTCTTAATGTTATTTTTGTGTAAGTGAAAATAAATAATCACGTTGTTGCCTGGAAATTTACAGTGGTGTCTATTCATTTCTTTCCAATTTTTGTTGTTTTGTGTAACGTTGTGGCAGTTGAGATTACGCTGGTCCAGCTGGTCGACTAGGCTTATTTCTTGGCTAGAACCTGGCGTCCATAAAGGTTTTTTGACTGAACTCTACACACCACCCCATTGGCCAAAGAGTTGTCGGAGCACTAAGAGCTATGTCATCAACTGCCGAAGAACGTAGCAAATGAAAATTACGATCTAAAACCCTGTTTTAAATCTTTTAAATCACGTTTGTATTATGTCGAAAGAAATAGTTATCTAACTGAATCTTCTGAATCATAATATATACAAAAAAAAGTTAAACATGATGTTTAATTATAAGATGTGAACTAATGATGATTACTATTCTTCTAAGATTAATACATTATGCAATGAACATGTAACGATTGTTATTAACACACGAGCAACGCATTTGGAATTAAGCCAAAGCCGAATCCTGGTAACACTCGGAAAGTATATAAACTGTGCTATTGGTTTTGAATTTGAATCTTATTCATACAACATTTGATATTAGGTGGCAATCCTATTCTTTCTAAATTTGTATTGTAATTAAACGTCAATAATGACGACACAGAAATAAAAAAAAACACTTAAATATAAACAAACATAAACGTTAAACTATGTAGCATACTTGCAAAATAAAACTAAATAACAACAAGTTTATATTTTTTTCGTCATTGTCGTGACTGATGCTTGACTGGTCCATTATATGTCGTCATGCAATGGCCGTGCTGTTATATTTTATGTTCTTATTTACCTTCTATAACGTTTACACACTTAATCAATTTCATTACATATAAATACTAAGATGGGTAAGGGTTGGCATGATTTAGTGGTTTTCTAAACCTTTCTGTGCCAAGATGCACCAATCCAAAATTGCACACGGTTTCGTCACCACCCTGTACAGGTTTATACTGATCTTCTGAGGCACCATCATAACACTTACATCACAATACAATAATGAAAATGTACCATACAAATATATAAATAAATACTTAAAATCATATAAAGTTGCGTAGGACTCATTATGAATAACTGATTGAATTAATTTACATAAACGTATGTCGACGTCAGTTTGATCTTTTTAAACAGGTTTCTGTATTACGGATACTTGCAATTATAGTAGATTTAATCAGATGTCGCCTATTTTATTTATTTTTTAATTATGTAGTTATTAAACGATATTGATATTAAACCAACATTCAAAACAAAACGTCAAAATGAGAAATGTCAAAATATTAACTAAGTGTCTTCATACGATTACAGTCGCATATATTAATTATCATGGCAAACTTAAGGTACTTGATTCTGTTTTTTCTAGTACACATGAATAAAGAAAAACAGAGCATTCTAACAATAAGGTACATACGCAAGCTTAACTGATTTTAATCACAGCAACGTTTACTACATTGTAATCTCAAGCTTCTGTGGGACGCATACAAATTTTTACTTCACATCTTATAAATAGCATAGGAGTTATGCGACGGTTTCCAAACCGAAAGTTTGCACATTGGTCCTATTTATAATTCCGAAGATTTGATTAGATTTTGGTCATAATCTATTAAGCCAGAAGAGCTGTTAACCTACATAAATTTTCAACATCCTGAAATGTTTATAAAGATATTTATTTTATACATGGTTTCTTCAAATAAAAATAATTATATATAACATTTGTTTAAACTATTTTTAATCCGCTAAGTAATTACTGAGATATGACTATCACGTGACACTAATTGTTTTAAAAATTTTCCTCCAACATTAATTATACAAAAAGTTAGAAAAAAGTTGTTGTAAATTGTTATTGTCTATAACTTTAGTTTGAACAATTTTTTCTGAAACGCAATTTTCATTTTCTTTGATTTTCAACTCCTTTTAAAAATAACGTGCGTGTGGTATTTCGTTTTTCAAGCTGTTAGACGTTTATTAATTGTATTTTTCGAGCAAAATGTTTTATCGCCAAATACTATCGATACTCTTTATACGTTCGTCAGAATCAGAACGATGTGGAGTTCTGCGCAAAACGATTGTTTTAATAGTTTCTCTGTTGTCATACAAAAAAAACAGACACATTAAATGACAATAAACTGATTTGAAAACTATTTAGTAATCTACTTTACAAGACGTTATTTACAAAATAAGTTTTTAGTGCAAACAATTTCCGAATAGAATTATATTGAACATCCTCTTAAGATTGAAAAAGTCAACCCTTATCAGCGAGCTTATAAGACTACATTTAACATCTGCTATTGCAAAACTGAATAACGGATTATAAGGAAATGTTTACGGACATGCAGAAATAACAATTCCAGAAAAATATAACAATTTTGTTTTCTTGACAGAGAAAATGAATTTTTAATACTTAGGATACACTTGTACTTTATAATTCTATCCATTCTATTTAGTAATCTCATTTTGTCAACATTATGTGGAAAAAGTTTTATTTATATATAAATAGGATGCGACAGTTTTAAGCTCAAAAGTTTTAATAACTTTTACATCAAAAATTAAAAAATGTTATTACACAAAATAATTGAAGAGAAAATGTTAACCTATTCAAGCTGATGATTTATTTTTAAATTTTGTTATTATAAGAGAAGCTAATAAGAAGATAATGGTATTGTCAATATTAATTAATTAGATATTTTATTTGAAAATTTTGTTTTTTTATAGCACGAACACCAATGTACGTGTACCTTTACAGACAAGGGACTCTTTTTCACGGTTCTAAAGTTACAGTTCATATTTTGAAATCTATAGTACAATAACTCTTTATGGATTTATTCCAAACATGATTTTTGTTCAAATTCATATTTTTAGAATGTCGCACATAAATATTCAAAATTCTCGATAACGTTCTCTTTCAGAACAAATATCTTTTACCCACTAAGCGCATATGACGATATTTATCTCAAGCTACCGCAGTCGTTTCTCTAGGGCCAGCTTCTCTATGAAGAATGATTAAATTGGTGTGGGACTCGATAGAGTAATTTATACCAGGTTATTCGAATCGACCCGAAACTTTCTAAAAATTGTATCTTCATACTGGAGGATTAGATGAACCTGAGTCATATGACCCTAGTAAATAAATCAAGCACTGTAGCGCCCATTTTCTGTTAGATTCTAATGTAGGTTCCGGAACCAAGATAACGTTATTATGTACTCCTTGATTTTTGAACATATTTTTATTTTGGACTTGACCTCCCGTGTGGGATTTGCCAGTTACCTCCATCGGGTGCGTCCCCATGGGAATTGGGGGAAGCTCGCCGGCACTACAATCCAGTAGGGTCGGAGGGTAGTGAGGAAATCAAATACTCACCGTGAAACAAAAACTGGCTTGGTCCTCCAGGTTGGGGGTTCCCGGACGAGGTTAGCAACCTACCCGGGGTCAAACATATACGTACGTATAAATTGCTCACAGAACTAACCATTTGCCTTGGAATCGGATTGACAATACGACGACAAACATAGCAAGTACTAAGACAACAAGAAGGATATCTAAATCAATATTATCTACCCGGAAACAAAAGAAAGGAAAGTGGGGAAAAAAATAGTCAGGTGCGCCTGTTGGAACATCATGACGTGGAACGGCAAAGAACACGAAACATTGCTAGAATTAAAAGAACATAAAGTAGACTTTTTGTGCACTGGCGGAAACGAAAAGGAAAGGAAAGGGAACTGTGCAAATACCAGGACTACACGCTGATATATAGCGGTCGAGAGAAACAAGAGCGAGCAAAAGCGGGAGTCGGCATGCTAATTAAAAACATATACGAACAAAACATAAACGAAATACGATATGTAAATGAGAGAATCCTAAAAGTAACCATACATCTTCACCTAATACAGTGTGTATGCCCGACACAAATAAACCGAAAGACGAAGTGGAAGCGTTCTTTGAAACACTACAACTAGAACTCAATAAAACACCGATAGCAGAAAAGATCTTAATTATGGGAGATCTGAATACCCACATAGGAAATACACCTATGGCTGGAATAATGCAAAGATTTAATGAAAGTCAAACTAACGATAACAGAGAAATCCTAATCGAATTCTGTACCCACAACGAGCTGAGAATTAACAACACTTTCTTTAATCATAAACCTCAGCATAAGATCACGTGGTCCAATACAAGAGGCCAAACATCCACCATAGATTATATAATATCAAACAGATCTATACACCCGTCACAGATACTGGACGTGAAAACATTAACCTCAGCAAATATAGGGACAGCTTAAAAAGAAACCTTAAACCAGAATACGTCGACAAATTCAATATCGAATCCTTAGAGAGTGACAGTACTAAAGACCTATACTCACGCAGACTATCTCAAAATATAAAAAGAGAATTTATTAGGCCGAGAGAACCAGGTAGAAGAAGGATGGAACAAAATCAAAACCAACATAGAAAATGCAGCAAACGAAGTCATAGGTACAAAACAAGTTAATGTAAACCCAACCAGTAAAACATGGTTTACGAAAGAAGTCAAAGAACTAGCTAAAGAAAAAAGGAAAGCATATATAAAATACTTGAGTAACAGAGGAATAGACGAACATATGCTGTAATCAGAAATAGAGTTAACGCTAAAATCCGACAAATTAAGAAAGACTACTGGACGAATTTTACACAGGAAATGGAAAGTGACCTATACGGGGCGCAAAGGAAAGTTTGGGGCATGCTTAAACGTACAAGACAAGAAGTAAATGAATACACACAAACCAACGTAATAGACGAGAACACATGGTCAACACACTTTAAGAAAATGTATTCACAAGATAATCAACTATACGATGACCGACTATTCGAAACCGTAGCACACAACACAACAATAACAATAGAGATGATAGATGAAGCACTAAGAAAGTTAAAGAACCGGAAGGCTGCCGGACAAGACAAAATATCGAACGAATTTCTGAAGTATGGGGAACAGATCTAAGTAGAGAGCTCACAAAGCTCTTCCAAATGATACTAACCAAAGGTACAGTACCAAAAGAGTGGAAATCCAGCATCACTGTACCAATCTTTAAGAAAGGCGATAAAAAGAACCCGGAAAATTATAGAGGGATCACACTACTCAACACCAGTATGAAGCTGTTCACAAATATTCTTAAATCTATTATCTCTAACAACATACAGCTAAGTGAAGAACAACAGGGGTTCCGAAACAACAGATCCACCACTGATGCAATCTTCATCGTGCGTCAAATAGTGGAGAAATCCATTGAATACGACAAACCTGCATACAGGTGTTTCATAGACCTCACTAAAGCCTTTGATCGAATCAGATTAAATGACGTGCTGTTAATCTTAAACGAAAAACTTGTACCAGTGGATGTAATAAGAATAATTAAGGAATTAAACACCCAGACTAGAACAAAAAATACGGATCAACAACCAGTTAACTGAAGAAATAGACGTGGATACCGGAATCAGACAAGGAGACTCTTTGAGTCCATTGCTCTTTAATTTAATCATGGATAAAATCATACAGAACGTCAAAATACGAACTCCGGTTACAGACTGGGAAACCAAGAGATCCAAATAGTATGCTATGCCGACGACGCCATGATTGTAGCCGAAAACGAAGACAACTGCAAAGAATACTGCATACCTTCCACAATGCCGCCAAGGATTACAACATGGAGATATCGATCGAAAAACAAAATCTGTGGTCATATCAAAAGAACTCAGGCGCTGTAAATTATCAATTGAAGGGAAAACGATCGAGCAAGTAATGAGTTTTAAATAGGGGGGTATTGAAATATCGAGCAACAGAAACATAAAAGCAGAAGTCAAAGCGCAAATTAACAAAGCCGCAAAAATATCAGGCTTCTTCGACAACTAGTATGGCAAAACAAAACAATGACTACAGAAGCGAAAGTAAAAATCTATAAAACATGTGTTCGACCCGTCATGACGTATGCAGCAGACACGATAGCAGACAACTCTGTTACAAAGAGATATATGAGATCTACAGAAATGAGAATATTAAGAAACATAACAGGCCACACTTTTAGAGATAGAATAAGAAACGACGACATTAGACAGAAGTGCAACGTACAAGACGTTGTTAGATGGGTCAGAAAACGACGGAGGAAGTGGAACGATCATATAACGAGAATGTCCAACAACCGATTGCCTAAAATAGCTAGAGACGGCAGAACAAGAACATCAAGACTACCTGGAAAACCGCCGAAAAGATGGAGGGGCAGTTGGACCTCCAAATCCCAAGAATAATAGCAAATGAGTAGAACAAACAGGTCATGGACCTAAGATAAAGAAGAAGAAGAAGACATGACCCCTATTTTGTGATTGGTTTGGGCCAGTTCAGTACGCTTTTCCGAGTGACATTATGTAAAAGTATCATCAATCCAACAATCTTAAACCATGTTACGGTTTTATTTTCCGAATTTAGACGTATGTCGTGAGCCGTTTTAAAACGTGTATCGGAGTAGTATGTTGTGACAATTGATTCTGAAATCATTATAGGGCAAACCAAGAGACCTATTAAAACTCGTTTTTTTTTTTTTTTTTTAAAGAGCACGTACCTCATGTCAAATATCTCATCGCACAGATAGGTTCACTGTTGCCATGCATATGCTTGAAAATGGCCATAGAGTAGGCGGCATTGAATTAATTAAGAGGGTAGATAATAAAAACAAACTTGATTCTATGAAAGTTTAGAAATTTTTAAAACAGAGAGACATTTTCTTATGAATAATGATGATAACGTCCATTAGATTTTTGGAATTATTTAAGCTTATCTAAGAACCAATTAGAGTTTAACGATGCGTGATAAGCAGATAGTATATATAAGCTTCCTGTTGTTTTTAATTTTAGTATCGGTATCGCTGATGATGATAGCTTAGCTATTAAACACGTGTCCGAGTAAAGTTTTTGGTGCAGTTTTGGCGTTTTTCTGTTGGTTTCAAGTTAACAGGGTGTCCTATTTCGATGTAATTGGGGATTTCAGGTATTTCGCGAATTGATAGGGAAAAACCGTAGTCGGGACCCCTTGGCAAATTCAATGGATTTAAACAGCACTCGATATCTCGACTCGTTTGGGAGATATAGAGTGTTTTGCGTTTTATGCCGTTTTTTTTAAAGCTTCATAACTTTTTGTTTGTAAATATTTTTTATTTTAACCAAAACATTTTTGTGCATTTTTTTATATGCAATTCAATGGCGTACTCGAATTTATTCTAGCTTAATTCGTTTTTGAGTGACAGACCAAACACGCATTTTTTTAAATAGGAAACCATAGTTGATATTACTTTATTGATTAGAGTTTATTTAGCTTTCTGAAAATATATAGTTTCATATATTTATCTCGGCAAATAAGAAAATTATAAACGATTTTGGAAAATATACCTCTTGATCAAAGTCACCTATGAATTTTTGTTTACTGCGCGCATTTGTTGCTAGTTTTTGACACTTGTAAGTTAGAAACTCTGGTAATTCAGTGATAAATAGTAATTTTAGATTTTTTACCGTAAAAATGGTTCTATATAACCATCCCTGTGAAAGATTTTAATATTTTTACACAGGACGAAGGAAAATTGACAAGGAAATTTGGGAAATTAAATTGGCAATAACTTTTTTCTTTTAAATAGCAACCACATTTTTTTTTTACCTTGTAAAATTCTATAATCAATTTTCTAACATATTCCTATACCCAAGTTTAATGTTTTCTGAGATTTTTGGAATTTATTGATCATCATCTAACGAAATAACTGCTGTCATTAGAATCATCATAGAGTGCCATGAAAACCATGGGAACCTCACCTTCATTTCTTTGTGTAACACTATTATAAACAAAAGTAGCGAACTTAACTTATTTGTAAATACGGACAAATGTTTTGAAACTGAAAAGAAAGTTCTATAGCAAATGCTCAAAAATATCGCCATTTCGTTGCAAACATTTTGACAACGTTCGGCTACAACACGATTGTTTTGGTGTCAAAGATGCAAAAGCCTGTCGAACCCTATTCATTGTATCGTTTTTGGTCTTAAGAGGGTTCTGATAGACTATATTTTTATTTTACCCTCAAATTGAAAAATCGACTGGGGTCAAATCGGAGAAGCGAGGTGACCGTCGATATGGTCTTTTATTTGCGAACCACCTTCAGTCAAACATTGCTTCTAGCCTGTCAGATACTGGTCGAACACTATGGTGTGTGGCCCTATCCTGTTGGTACCAAGCTTGGTTCCTTTCTTGTAGCGGCATGTTATTTGTGCTCCTTGTACTACGGTGTTTAATATTTCTAGCTTAAATTTTCATCATAGAAATGCAGGCATATGATTCTATTACCTAAAAAATTTAATAAAAACTTATGTACCTTCTACGTGTGCGAAAATCTACAACATAAATTAAGTCGGTAATTATCTTTAACTGCACAAAATACATTAAAAGACCATGTATTTTGAAATCCGCGTGTCTATTCTATTTACCTGGGGGTTCTCGTCAGCCCAATAGTGGCTGTTGTGCCTGTTAAACATACCATTTTTGTTAAATTTGCTTCGTCTACCTAAATCATATTGTTTAAAAAGTCTCCATCACCATCTTTCTATAATATAAACCACTCACAAAATTCCACTCTTTTGTGAAGATCCGCTAATTGTAAATTCTCAACAAGGGTATAGGAATACAATCTCCATTTGTGTGTTTTTTTAAATTTTCTGTGTGGATGCATACGATTGTCGCAAATATACTGACAAATTTTTTGAATACGGCGTTTAAAATTTTATGTGTTGGTGTAATTAGATTTGGATAGCGTTCAGCAAAAACACGACATGCTCTAGAAGCAATTTGTTCACATTCTACAATATGAATTAAAATAAGATTTAAAAAATCTTGATTGGTATATCCGTATTGTACCATTATTACTTTCAAACTGTTTAAAATAAATGATACATCTAACAACACATTAAGTGGCAAACTAAACTTTCAGACAAAGACATTGCACTGGTTGACATTTACTAAGTTTTCATGGCGCTCTGTAATAATTTAATGGCAAAAGTTATTTTGTTGATGATGATCAATAAATTCAAAAATCTCAGGAAGCGTTAAATTCGGGTGTAGGGATATGTTAGAAATTTTGTTTTCTAAATTGACTATAGAATTGTACAGGGTGAGGAAAAGGTGCTTGTTATTTAAAAGAAAAATGTTATTGCCAAATTTAATTTCCTAAATTTACTGTCAATTTTCTTTCGCCCTGTATAAAAATATAAGAATCTTTCACAGGGATATTATAGAGCCCTCTTAGAGTACTAAAATTTCACGGTAAAAATCTAAGAGTAACTATTTATCAATTAATTACCAGAGTTTCTAAGTTACAGTTATTAAAACTTATGTAGAATTAAGTCAGCAATTCAAAAAAGTTAAACATATACAGGGTGTTCCATTTAAAATAACAAAAATGACGTCAACTTCCCGTATAATCGAAAGTTGCAGAAAGTCATACATCTTTTATTTGGTAGATCAATACCCGAAACCTTTAATTACAAAATTTCAGCTTTTTATTCTGACATGTTTTGCCATAACGTCTAATGTTCCGTCGAGAAAAATTATCTTGTACAACTGTGTATACTTTACAATTAAACTTTTGAATACTAAACAAACAATGAAAAAAGAAAGCTGTAGGCCCTGACATTAAAAAAAAAAAAACAGTTACAAATAAAGAAAATTATTAAACCGCTCAAATGCGATTTTAAATTACAGAATTGTTGCAAAAGTGCTTTACTAATAAAATATTTTAGAAATTGCCTACTACAAATGGAATAATTTGATTTGTGTGTATTCCGTCATAATATAAAATGCCATAAAATAGAAACAAACAGAATGTGGTTATTTTAAAACATTCAAAACGAAATATAATACGAATAACAGAAATAATTTAAAATATTTAATGAATTTTAAATTATAAAAAGCAATAAAAGTTAATTTCAGACTCTGAAACTCTGAAAACAAATTTGTCTTTAAATTTAATTAATTGTGTAATAACGATAGCAGCAAACAACTTACATAAATGTAATTATTATATTTGGCTTTTCGCCTGAGGGTTTTAGAGATTTTGTTTAATTCATGGTATTTTGTCAATTTTATTTGATTTGTAATTTATTTTTTATTGTATTTTTTATAAAATAGAGATTCCGTAGAATACAATTAAAAATTTTTTTTAAAGTTACATTGTGTTAGATAAAATATATTTTAAGCAATTAAGCATTTTAACAGCAAATTAAAAAATTATGGGGTATTATCTACTTGATATAAAAATAGCATTCCACATCGTTCTGATACTAACAAAGGTGTAAAAGTAGGGCAAGTGTGCAACTCGCAATTTAAGAATTTTGAGAGACAAAGTGAAAAAAGATTCGTTGTAAGAAAAAGTCGAAGTTTAAGAATTGAAAAAAAATAAAAATTGCGTTTTAGAAAAAATAGTTTAAACAAAAGTTATAGACATTAAACTTTCATTTTATAACTTTGCCCACCCGGCTGAAAAGAGTCGGCACATGTCTGAGTGCGGCAAAAGATCTGGTTTTTATTTCGCTGGTATTTACTCTAAATTTGTTTAATGTTATAAACAATTGAAGTGTTAGTTGTAATATTGAGATTAGGTGCGCTCAGGCGCAATTACAAAACGTTTTAATATTATCAAAACAAAAGAACAGCGTGCTACAACGTAGTATAGTAAGATTCACAAAGCAAAATAGCTATAACGTTATATCATCAGTGTGCACGTGAATAGCCGTATTTACACAAAGAAAATGATTGCGAAACGAACCATTACGGTAATAAAATAAAATGTCACATATTTAGTGTGGTGTAAAACAGTCTTTTTTGAAGTCCTTCTGATCAGTTTTACAACCACGAAAACAGTGCACGTGATTGTAGAACTTCGTGGGTTGTGAGTACTGTGGTACACATATTTAGTGTGTTGTAAAGTTTTTTTTGAAGACCTTCGGAACAGTTCTGAAATCACGCAAACAGTGCACGTGACTGTAGAATTCCGTAGGTTGTGACTGACAATAGTGCGATTTTGGGATTTTAGGTCATTGTAGCATCAAAATAGAAAAAACAAAATTTAAATATCAAATATTTTATTGTAGTATTTGACGCATTTGTCAATATCTTTTGTTTTAGTTTTTTGATTTATTTATTTATTCGTGTGGTACATTTTAATATTGTATTGTGAAGTGTTATGTATGGTGCCCCAGATGCAGAGTAAACCTATATAGTGTGGTGACGAAACCGTGTGCCATTTGGATTGTTTCGTTCATTTGTAATAATATTTATTAGTGTGTGAACATTATAGAAGGTAAATAAGAACATAAAATATAACAGCACAGCCATTCCATGACGACATATAATGGACCAATCCAAGCGCCAATCACGACAATGACGAAAAAAATAGTAGGTTAAAGAAATAGCAACAAAATAATGGAAAACAGATAATCAGGACAGAGAATACAAAATATTCCTTAACTTCAGATTAGTAAGCCATAATATAGTTTAGTCCGTTAAATTATGAATGTTTACAAATCCTCCTTTAAACTTTGTTAATTGACAATCCTCCAAAATATGTGCAACGGTCTCTGGTTCGTTTCCACATTCACAATTTGGATTAGAAATCGCACCCCATTCAAACAACATGGAGTTGTATTTTGAATGGCCTGTTCACGACAATGACGAAAAAAATAGAATTTTGATGATAACTCTTAATATTTGTGTGGGTCAAAATTATTTAAATATTTTTATATTTTATTATAATCAGAGACTGAAAACTGTCCATAATCTTGAATATAATATGAATAACGGACACCCCTTTTTAGTCCTTTTTCCTCAAAAATTTGGGTACCAACTTCCTGCCCACTCACTCTTGTTCTACACGTTACCTCCTCATATAGTTTCTCTGTTGCTTCTTCTATTTTCTATAATATCATTGCTCATCTTAATGTGACAAATATTGCAAAAAATTGTCCTCTTTTTTGCGGCAGTAATGAATATGAGAACCATGACAAATTAATTCGCAAGAGAAAAGACTGTTACTCAAAATAACAAAATTTTAAACAAGTGTTTCAATATTGAAACACTTTAAATAAAATAAGATTGTACGTACCATCCCGCAAAACGACGCGACGGTTATATAGATATGAAAAGCATACCTTCTGCGCAGAAGAAGAGTTCGTGACAATGTTGAAAGATCTGTTTCAAACTTGCCCGTGCTCAGAGTTACAGATATTTTATCATTAGTATCATATTTTTTGCATATTAGTTGATTTTTGGAGCAGCCAAAAAATAACAATAGCAAATTCAAAATTTCACCCTGAAAATTACGAATGTATGTAGGTGGCGCTACATGTAAAGGAAACTTCAGTTTTAGCGATTTATTACAAAATTCTAATTTTTGAGTAAAAAATTTAAATCTTCACTGCTTGATTGGTCACGACTACTATCAGATTCTAAATGTATGATAACTAATGTCTAATTCCCGCATATATTTTGCTTCTTTTAGCATGTGTTACACACAATTATAACATTTATCTGGTATAACAAAGGCAACAGCTTCATTCAATACATTTTTAATATCATTAATGCTATATTCCCATATCAATTCAATGGGATATAACTTATAGTGTAAGATGGCAATCTTAAGATGTAATGGTTATTTCACTTTTCTTTATAATTTGGTCAATAACGTACGATATGAGATAGAGAACATTCACATGCTATTTGTAAAAGACCCACTTTTAATATGTCTTTATCCGTTTTTGTTGCGCTTTTATTAACAAGCCATTCAATAATAGCCTCTTTGCCCAAGTTTGTGATGAAACCTTTTCAGACACAACGATGTGGTAAGGAGCATTATGTATTACGATCACAGACTATTCGTCTAAAAGTGATAGTACACCTTGTAAACAATTGTAAACACTTCATCATTTCTTCGTGATAATCGTCTAATAAAACAATAAAAATATGTAAGATCGGATGCGATTATTTGTTATTTACTTGTCTTTCGAGACTCAAAATTTAAGTAAGTACCTTTCACAAAACCAGAGTTGGTACCCTCGTAGACTATAATTAAGTGTTTGGCTGATGGATTTGCAACACCACTTGTAAGACCTTCCACATATGTTTCTCTTGCTGTCCCTATTTTAGTATCTATCCAGATTTTGTTGTTACATGTCCCGCATTAACCCAAGTTTTATCAATATCAATCATCAGTATACATATTAAATTGTAGGCCCCTCCTCACGAATTTTTTTGATTGATAAAGGCTGTTTTATCACTCGGGACAATTTCAGGTTTCTAGTAGGCGGTTCACTATTTTTATTTCTTGTTACATAATTAGCTATTTGTTGTTTTTCTGTTTCTAAAACTGTTTAAAATGCACTTCATGTACAAAAAAATTGACATCAACAATTCAACAATATATTATTTATCTATTAATATTAATCGGCTTCCAAGTCTGGCCTGTTGCGCTCAGAAAAATTCGCCCGCGAGTACATTCATTTCACAATTCTCTAAGAGTTTTCAGTATTTATCGTTTACTTAATGTTAATTTTTCTCATTGATTTTAAGCAAAATTAAAATAAAAAAATTAGGGTTATCAGAAAATTATTATCTATGTCTCGCAGGAGTCGAAATTTTTAATTAAATTAAATACAACGAAGACGAAAATAAAAAAAATAGCTCCTGCACGACATAAGTAATAATGTTAGCTATATGTTTGTGCAAAATCAGGAAAACATTTCTAAAAATAAGCGAGATAAATTTACACAAACTTTATAGCTCCCTGAGAGAACAGCCTTAATACTTGTGGCCCATAAAACTATTTCTTCTTTTGTCGAAGAAAAATAGTGTATGCAATAAGCATGTGGTGCTTACCATTAAGTCACGCGAATTTTGTTTTTTCTACATAATGTTTTGGGAAAAAAATTTAACTGGTTGATTGAGTGACAAAATGCAAGTAATGGAGCACTAATGGATCGGGCCATAGAAAAGCTTTTTGACTGTTGAATAATTTGGGATCGCAGAAAGGGAAAATACATTAATATATATTTTAGGACATTAAATTTTTGTACAGATATAATAAGTATCAATTAAATTTTCTTGTTAGTTTCTTAGAATGAATTTAAAAATTAATTGCGATAGGTACTCTTACATACTTTAGTTGATCAAGAGCCTTGTACTTAAATTAACGATTATGTCTAGCAAGCAACTGTAACCGCATATTTATTTCATATTAAAGTATAAAGCGAAGAGTAAAATTCATTTGACCTAATAAAAATAAATCCATTTACACTAATGGTTCAATGCGCTTGAATTATTTTCTTTAGATTTTAATGTTCGTTTATTATAGAAGTTTTGAAAGAAACATACATCAATATATTTTGCAAAGAAATTCTGACTTTTATTACTATCTGAAGATAAATATTAGAAATAAACTATTTTCGGAGGCTCCAATAAACGTCGGTAAGAAAGAAACAATTCACAAAATTTGCTTTGTTTATGACATGAAGAATAATAACAAACTTAAGTTCTCATTCATAGTTTTATTGTTGCTGTTATTTGTTTTCTTTTATTATTTCTTTGTTACACATGTGCAGGATTTGCATTGCTTTATTTTTAAATGTTTTTAAATTAAAAAGTTGAAAAAAAGTTTTGACTTTTTGGCGTTTTATATAATAGTTTGTATAGAAGGAATGAAAACAAATAAAATGTACATCGGAAACCCCTCTATACCAATTGCGTCCTTTTTGCAACTTGTATCGTTGATTATGAAAAAGCTTATATACTCATAAGTAGTATCTCTGTGGAAGAAGAAAAATATTGGACAACTCAAAATAAAATTTAAATAAAAATCTATACTGGAAACAAACAGCATTAATATGAATTGATGAAGAAACTTGAATGAAGTCAACATGTGTGGAGGAGTCAGAGTCAGTTGGAAGGAGAAGTTTCTGAGTACAAATTTAATATCAATAAGAATATTTCCTATTATAGTCAGTGATATTCGCATTGGACAAAAGACTTTAGTGCATAAATCACATATTGGATTGTAAGGTACATGTACTGTAATGTGAAGGAAGTCGGCAATACTACCATATGAATTTACCGCTGAGTGTGGCGGAAGTCGTCTATTCCTACCTCTGCTCTGTAACAACAAACATCTTAATATCAATCCTGCGTTTTTATCAGGTTATGGATTCAGGCAGATAAACTGTAAGTACAGTAAATAATTGATTAAGTGAAAGTGTAAAGATAGCGAAAACCGAAGATGGACTGCATTGAACAAACCATCACTCCATTGAGGACGCCAGCTCAGTGGCTAAAATGGAAATGGCAATGGGGCTCATTTTGACGGCGCATAGATTATACGACTTACGTACGGCGTAAAAAGTGCCCCATCATAAGTGAAGATACCAACGACGTCCAAAAGAAGCCTCTAGACGATTGGGTCGTCATCTAAGTGATCAAGAAAGCAGAAACGAAGAAGAAAGCTAAATCAGCAAGGAAGAAAGCGCTCCAAAACCATATGGTATGTATTAAGAATATCATATGTATAATGTTTTCAATGCAGACGAGCCAGAAACATATGATCATGCGATATCGAGAAAAGACAGTAATGCTTGACAAAATGCCATGCATGAAGAGTTGGAATCACTAAAGAAAAATTCAACTTATACTGAAGTAACCTATCCAAGTGAAAAAAAGCTGTTATCAACAGATGTGTCTACAATTAAAAAACAAATCTGGATGGTACGCCTCAATATAAAGCCAGGCTGGTAGTTCGAGGTTGTTCACAGACACCTGGAATCGATTACGCTGAAACATTCTCACCCGTTGTGAAATATACAACGTTACGATATCTGTTTTCACTAGCGGCTCATCAAGGTATGAAGATTGATCAAATGGACGTTACAACATATTTACAAGGTGACTTAAAAGAAGAAACATATGTAAGACCACATAAAAGAGTAACAAATGAAAAAGTCTAGAAATTAAGTAAATCAATGTATGGCCTAAAGCAAAGCGACAGGTGTTGGAACGAAAAGTTAGACAAAGTTTTAACTAAAATGGGACTAACAAAATCAGTAGCTGACCCATGCATTTACTTTCAGAGCGAAGGAAACAACAATATAATAATTTCCGTATATGTGATTATTGTGATAAGAAAAGGAAGAAATTAAAGTAAAATTAAAGGAAAATCTAGACATTAAAGATCTGGGAAAAGTGAAAAATATTCTCGGTATTAAAGTTACTTATGAAAAAATAAAGTCACAATAGATCAATCAAAGTATATCAAAACATTCTAGAAAGGTTCGGTATGACAAACAATAATCCGGTTAGTACGCCAATGGAAGCTAACGTCAAGCTAGTTCGCGAGTGTGAGTGCCATTGTGAGACAATTAGCGAAAAGTACCTTATCAAGAGGCAGTCGGTCGCCTTCTATACCTAAGTCAAGTGTCGCGACCAGACATTGCATTTGCGGTAAACATAGTGAGTCGGTTGAACAGTTAACCACGAGAGGTCATTGGACAGCAGTAAAACGTATACTCCGGTATTTAAAAGGAACTGTTAATTTAAAGCTTACATATAAAAAGCGTGACAGCAACGACTTGTGCGTGCACAGTGATGCGACTGGAGTAACGACCCTCAAAGACACTCTACATCGGGATGTTGTGTGAAGATGTCCGGTGCGTTGATTTCATGGTTCAGTAAACGGCAGAAGACAGTGGCATTCTCTACAACCGAGGCAGAATACATGTCGTTATCTATGCCAATTCAAGAAACCACCTGGTTGCAATCCCTACTGCGAGAACTGGAACCAACAACCGTGGAAGGACCTACAACAGTGAGATGCGACAACAGAAGTGCGATCCATTTATGTAAGAACGAAATCGTGTCAGAGCGTAGCCAGCACATAGACATTTGCTATCATTTTTGCAAGGAACACATAAGAAGCGGAAAAGTAAATGTGGAAACTTGTGTGCTGCAGAAATGCCGGCAGACGCGTTCACGAAAGCTTTGCCAGCTCCGAAACACCATTTTTGTGTGTTACGTCTTTTGGCCTTTGTAGTTTATAGTTGCGTTTGTTTTTGTATAGCGCCATATTTTAAGTTTCTACATTATTATTGTAATTGTTAAAAATTTTGTAGGTTACGAAAACCAAAATGTTACCAACTTATTTTCAGGGTAGGTGTTGTAATGTAATGTAAAATAAGTTGGCAACAGTACACTTACCAAATCAACAAAAAATGTTTCTGAAAAGTTTAAAAATAATTTTGAGAATCAAATATTTAATCAAAAACTGTTTGAGACGAATGCGAGGAAAACAAAGATTATGTAGTTTTGGGAAAAAAAAGTAGAAAAACAAAAGTAATATAGTGGCGGAAAAAAAATTAAAGAAAGCGGACAAATGTAAATATTCGGAATACATGATACGCTATGAATCAACGACAAAGAGGATATCAAAGAAATAGAACAGAAATGGACTAAGATAGTAACACAGGTATGTGAGAAAAATATATGGAAAAATCTATAGAAAAGAAGATGGCTGTTTGATAAGATAGTCAGAGGAGTAATGACATATGAGCGAAAATATGGGGATAATAGAAATGGCAGGAGCCAGAGGGAATTCAGCAGAAATACTGCAAATGGATACTAGAGCCTGAGAGAGAGAGACATCTAGATATATAGTGGAAGAAGAGGTAAAATTGAGAAGTTAAGGATTCAGACAGAAAGAAGCGCAATAAGATATGAGGAGAAAATGGAAAGCAAGAAAGCGAAAGAGATATTATGTGAATGCTGAAGGAAATGCATATCTGGAGATTAAAAAAGAAAAGGTACTACAAAAGAAAAGGATACGCAATAGAAAATAAAGAAGGATAAGGCAAGAAGGAAGAAGTGTGAAAGCGGAGACAATAAGAAGAGAGAGAAGAAGAAAAAATGAAAGAAAGAAAGGACAATGAAATATTGGGAAGAACGGGTGGGAAACCCGGTTATCTAATGGGAGAGAGAGAATTAGAAGAAAAGAGACTGATAGCGAGATTCAGGGTAGGGAACAAAAAGGAAAAATAAGTATTGGGGAAAGTATAGGATGTGTAGAGAAATGTGGGAAAACTTAGAACATGTTACAGTAGTAAATGTCAAAAGTTTATTTTAAGTAGATTTGGTCGATAAAAAAAATAATAGAAATTAATTAATTAGTTTCGTACCCAGCCCGGCTAGCTAATATATCGAAGGCGTCGCTGGTTGAGAGAGTAAAATTTATTGGACTACGAAACCGAATTAAACGGTCTTGATAGATGTTAATTAATAATTATGAGTAGGTACCACTTGTTCGATATTTAAGAGAAGGGCGAATAACGGTCGTCGATGAGCACTGTACGTAGACAAACAAGAATCTAACAAACCAATGAAATCTACTAATTAAAACAGCTGCTACACTAAAAACAATAGTTACATTTAGACAGGCGATTTTCGATACGACAAACACAAAGAAGATATAACAGTACAACTTTCACAGTCAATATTTACGATTAATCTTACATGCATAATAAGGCGCAAATGCGTAAAACTAAATAACGTCTTTGTTTAACATCTCATAAATTGTACGACCAGACCTTCGTGCTTTGTACTGACGTCCAGCGCTAACAATAAGGAAAAGAAACCATACCCTATGAACCATATATGTAGGACTCCTGTCGAGAAGGGAGCGTATTGGTTACCGTATAATTAGTCCATTAGGCATATGTGTGCAGATTTATCCAGAAAATAGTAACAGTAGTTTAGTCAATGATGTAAGCAGTAAGCTCAATTGTAGATAAATCGTAGTGTACAAAAAATAAAGGAAACGTACGTGTAAAACGAAGTCGACGTGGTTTCATAAATACTTACGGTGACCGAACAAACATTAAAAAATTGAATGATGATTAATGGTACAAAACCAGTGCTTCGAAAGCAAGATAAACTAAAAAGAAAAATAGGATTATTCTCGGTGAAGTGAATAAACAGCGATAAATACCTTAATTGGCACTAGAAGTCGGTTAAGAGAAAGTTAACATGGCCATCAGGAAACGCAGGTGTAACCACCTATCGTCACAGAGAAAGAAATTATCGGCAGAAACCATGAATCCTTAATACCGTATGCGTCGTATTTTCACTTAACAATCATATGAAGGAGGAGTATGGTGAATTAAAAGGAGGTGGGGGAGAAAGATGGGCGCTATTAGGGGAAGAGGTAGATTTGTGTAAGTGGATGAGAGAAGTAAAGAATAAAAGATACTGATGAAAGAAAGAAAAGAAAGATCATACAATTGGAATGAAGGAATTTATACAAACAAAAAAATAAAAAGGAGTAGGTAGTGCTGTGTTATTGTTCATTTAATGAAATATCTTTTAATAAATTGTTCAATTGTTTAAGTAATTGTATGTAAAGAAACCAAATCGTTTTATTATAGTAAAGGACAGATAAATTTAATTTGTACTAGTACACTCATGAAATTTAAAACTTGGACACCACAATTTCTGTAAACAAAAGTTTGCACATTGTGAAGCGGGCTTAAGGGTATCATTTACAATTCTAACAGCAGGTAGTCTCAGCAGGGGTTATCTTATAGAAGGACTGTAGAATGAATCATTACACTAAGCACGTTTTAGAAAATAGGTAATTTACGTTGCTTACTTAATTTTTTCTTTAAAGAATATATTTGAAGGTATCGCTAATTAAACACCATAGCTCGATTAATTATCGAATCAAAATTTTGTTTAGGAAATGTTTACAAAATAAAATTAGAAATAATTTTGATTTAAAAACGTCTACAAGCAATAACTTTTAAATTAAATCAAAAACTAAACATGGTTATTTGGGTTGACTGATTATTACTTATTTTTAAATAAATCTAACCTACTAATTATTGTAAGTTATTAAAAAAATCATTAAACTCTTTATGACGTTTCATTTTTTTTCTGTAGTTAATATAAAAAGTGAAAATAAAAACTAAGGCAATTCTTATTGTCAACGTATATATTTAGTTTTTGACAAGAATTTATTACATAATTATAATTAAGATACCAAGTTATAGTTTAAAATTAAATGAAAACTTTTTTTAAATAAAGGTATTACTATATAAATAAATATAAGAAATCAATAATGGGTGTGACCTCCATTATTATTGATACATTCTTGGAGGCGTCTGCTCATTGACGCTATCAAGGTATCAATATAATTAATATTAATCGTTTCCCATGCGGTATCAATGGCTGCAATTAGTGCATTACGGTTTACTGGTATAAAATTTGGCCCTTGTTGTCTTCGGATAACAGCAAGTATTCGAGCCCAAACATTTTCGATAATGTTAAAATCTGGGCTTTTTGCTGGCCAGGGTAACAGCTCCAAGTTATTTGCTTGTATCCAGTTGCGCACAACCTGCGAAGTATAGGGTCATCATATCCCGATAGTTAATTATCGAATGTTCCAAGAAAATATGTGTAAATAGTAAATGGAATCTACTAACGTTAAGTCGTTAATTATAGTTACATAACTCTCCTTTCATAAGATATAGTTCATATTAATATGCTTATTGTAAAGCTTCGTACACACCTGAACAACAAACCGAGGAACAAACAGAACAACGAACCGAACGGCAATCGGAACATTAATTTGGACGGTGCTACGTACGAATTTTAGAACAGATTCGCAAGTCCTGATTGTTCCACGAACGGTTTGCGGCGTTCCCGCAACTTGTCGGTTTTTCTCCGACATCAAAGAAAATGCGCGCGAATGCGTTTGCAGGTTTGGACGAATCTAAACAAAACGGCGAACAAACTTATGCGGGAGAATTAAATTATTTATTTTTGTCCTCCTTTTGTGGGTTTGTTGTGTTTTAGGTAATATTATGGAGTTGACAGAAGAAAAATGTTTTAAATTAATCAGTGTTTAAGAATGCAAGAAAAAATGATGTCCCTATTAGCATCATTTGGGCGGAAATTTCCAAAATAAAAAAAGCGAAGTAAATTATAATTTTTACTCTTCTTTGTGCGTAAAAATTTGGTTGGCACTATCTTCTTGTTTTCCGCAATTTTTCTTCTCAATAATAAATATATATGAACTGAAAACTACTGAAAATAATTATGGAACAGCACAAACGTTCCGTTTGTTGTTCGGATTGTGGAAATCATAAAAGATCGTTTGTCGTTCTGTTTGACTTTCGGTTCGTTGTTATGTTTGTTGCTCGGTTTGTTGTTCAGGTGTGTACGAAGCTTTACAACTTAAGCAACAATTTTTGGCGAATAAAGATTAGTTTGTGATGTAATATTAGAAACACAAATTTATATCATATCAAATTTATGACAACTTAAAACCAAGAACGTGTATGTTATTGCTAAGAAATTATTAAGGAAAAAGCGCAATTGCAGTGTAAATATTTATAATTAGATATTTTCGAAAGTTTATAAGTCCTCTATTGTAATCTTAATACTTAAAAGAAAATCCTGTCCATTAGCATTATAAGGAAATGGCTTTTACTTTATGAATAAGTTTCAATAACAATAGAATATCCTTGCTTGTTTAATTTACTTCCTTTGAGTCATATTGCTCTAAGGGTTGTTACATTGGTCATTAGAAGTATGTAATAAATAAACAATTACCTACTGTTTGAGAAGGGGTAGTGTGAACCAATAAATAAAGTAAGAAATGTAAATTCCATTTTAGTTTAAAATTTCAAGTGTTGTGAAAATGCCACCTCATCTCGGTGCTGATTTGAAAGCGCGGATTGTTTCGGAATTAGCGGCGGCCGTAGCGTGCGTGAAATTTCACGTATGTTAGATATACCAAAAGCACCGTAGGGCATTACCGAGTAAAATGGAATCTTGAACACACTTTGAAAGAGCCATCGGAAGTGGTAGACCTAAAGTATCTACAACCATTTGCTACATACTCCAGGGCTATAGCAGATACACATTTTCCCGGATGCCGTATAACTGCACAAAAAGATTAAAGGAGAAAAAACGTTCAATAGCCGCAACGATGGACCACTAAAAGTTTTTAGAATGGAAGGAACTCGTTACGAAAATAATCACATATGTCCTAAAAACGAAGTGGTTATTTTTCTGTGAATGTGTCGGGTTGGGTTAGCGCGCGGGGTCCAGGAGTTTGTTGGGCTATCGATGGACGTCTTGATTCTGCTGCGTATTTAGATATTTTGGAAACTATTATGAAACCTTCAGTCGAAGTGTTTTATCCAGACGAAGATTATATTTTCCAACAAGTAAGTATTCTTATTTCACTATACTTTCTCCAAAAATAGTTCGGGATCTGTTGAATTAACATTTTCATAATGTATTTTTGTTGTTAAAGGACAACGCCCCTATTCATACTTCGCGGGTTGTGCGCAATTGGATACGAGAAAATAACTTGGAGCTGTTACCCTGGCCAGCAAAAGCCCAGATTTTAACATTATCGAAAATGTTTGGGCTCGAATACTTGCTGTTATCCGAAGACAACAAGGGCCAAATTTTATACCAGTAAACCGTAATGCACTAATTGCAGCCATTGATACCGCATGGGAAACGATTAATATTAATTATATTGATACCTTGATAGCGTCAATGAGCAGACGCCTCCAAGAATGTATCAATAATAATGGAGGTCACACCCATTATTGATTTCTTATATTTATTTATATAGTAATACCTTTATTTAAAAAAAAAAGTTTTCATTTAATTTTAAACTATAACTTGGTATCTTAATTGTAATTATATTATATTAACTACAGAAAAAATGAAACGTCATAAAATATACATTTTGTAAGGACTAAATATTATGAATAGAGAGTTTAATGATTTTTTTTAATAACTTACAATAATTAGTAGGTTAGATTTATTTAAAAATAAGTAATAATCAGTCAACCCAAATAACCATGTTTAGTTTTTGATTTAATTTAAAAGTTATTGCTTGTAGACGTTTTTTAAATCAAAATTATTTCTAATTTTATTTTGTAAACATTTCCTAAACAAAATTTTGATTCGATAATTAATCGAGCTATGGTGTTTAATTAGCGATACCTTCAAATATATTCTTTAAAGAAAAAATTAAGTAAGCAACGTAAATTATATTTTTAAAACGTTAGCTTCTAATGATTCAAACTCCTTTCTATAAGATAATTGCTGAGACTACCTGCTGTTAAATTTCATGATGTACCCTTAGGGAAAAATGATCAAATGGGTTTCAATTGTTTAAAGAAAGACGTGTCCACCATTTTTGCAAACTTCACAATTTTGTTTGTAGAAGCTATTAACATGATCGGTCAATAAAATGAACATAAAAGGAGAAATAGAAAACATTAAAGTTAGCGGGAGGAGCCTGAAAAACAATTAAAACAAGACAAAAATGTGAAAGTAAAATAAACCAGGATTGCTATGGTCGGCAGTAGAAATGGTGATGTCCGATAAAGAATATTCTAAATGGTACGGTAGAACAGAAGGAAAAAGGACAAAAATATAGAATGAGGATACAGGCTACGCGAGGATAAAAAAGGAGGTACAGTATGGAATGACGTGAAGAAGAGAATAAACATTACTTATTGACAAACAAAGTGAAATTGGGTTTCTGTGATTTTTTGATGTATAAAATAAACTCAGTGCCCTTCATAAACAGCTATTGAAAATGAACAAGTAAGATTAGATTGGTAAGTTTAGTTTGTAATAATTTATTTTAATTAAGTGTTAATAAGGTTGTTTGGGTTGCCTATCCATTTTTAATTTAATTTTTTTACGCCGCCTTGCACTTTACACAAGAATGTTAGGCCTTGAGGTGTATAATCGATATTATATGAAAGTTTTTGGAAAACACTGACCGTTGAATAGATATTTACCAGTTAGTCCGTACCATAATTATTAATTTTAATAATTAATTAATTTACTGTTTAGAATATCCTTAAATGGGATTTAAATTAAAAAAATACATTATAAACTGTGCGCTGATTTAATAACTGCTAAATTATTAAGTAAACGATATTTAGCCGAATTTTAATTTCGGGTAAAGAAACCAATTTGTTTTATTGTTAAACAATTTCAGCTGCTTGGTACGGCATATATCTCACATCAATCTAGGTCAGTTAATTTTATTTACCTTAGTTTTTTCCGATTATGATCTTCGCTAACGTCGGAAAATCGTAAATTCTTATCTGTTGCAAACATGTGTAAATTAATATAGTTTAATCATTTTCAATTTTTTGTCATTTTTGATTGTTTTGATTATAAATGTTATCGCCAAGGTAAATTCGTGACAATAAATAATTAAAACAAAAACAAAAGAAATTAATTCCATAAAAATACCATAAAGCTGAACTCTTAATACGTATTATGATGGTATGTACAATAGACTGTTCTTTCATTATCTGGCCATTTTAGCTCTAGCGTTGATTTTTTTAACAATTTACCTTGTCTGTAAATAAAACATATAAACCAATTATAATGTGTATGCTTAGGTATACTACTACTGCCATTTTTAAATTTCTTTTAATCAATCTTGTTTCTTTTGTTAATTAAATATAAATATTGTATTGGCGCATCACACGGAACTCGCTACTTCTCTACGACTATGAGAGCTAGTAGGCATATGGTGTAACCTACATTTAAAAAAAAATAAGGGTTAAGAGGTACAAGATATAATAAGTTTTTAAAGCAATGTAACTCATATAATGTATGTCCAAAAGTTAAGTTTCGGATAACTTCAGCACGAACCACAATTTGTTGTGGTAGGAAAATACTAATTTATTTTATTATTGATTGACAGTAAACAATCTGAACATTTTACCGTTCAAATTACTATTGTTACAAGTTTGTTGTGTAGACATTCAAATATAAATAATAAACAATAATACTTAAGAAATTGCTTAGAAACCTACTCGAAGCTCTTTGACGGTGAGTGGGTTGCATAAAGGTATTGAAGAAAGTCTGTAAGAGTTTATAATGCGACCATGGGCGCTACCTAGAAAAACCTAATGACATATCCTAAGTCGTAGGTCTTAAGGAAAGGAAAACCTCGTAGACGAAAGACTAGAGAATGTATTGTGACGTGTATTAAGTAACATACAACAAGACGAAACGAAAACGAAAACACAAAACAAGTATACGTTATCATAGTTAAATATCTTGATCACAGTTCGGTCGTATTAAAAATTTAAACCTAGTATAGACGCCACAAAATATGTATCAGCGTCTGGCGAAAAATTAAGTAAATTACTCGCAGTGACATTTGTAATACGCAGAAGTTGATCAAAATTTGGTCGTATTTAGTTCAGTTTTAACGGCCTAAAGTAAATTTGCATGCATATATTCAACGTTTTAAAAAAAAAAGTAAATAAACCCAGAATTCGTCGACTGTAAGCCCTTTAAGTTCCTAAACGGTACCCGAATGTCGGTATACGTCAAGGACAGCTTCTTCAAAGCGTTTAGCATTACGATGCAGGTCCAGGTTAAATATTGAATTGTGATAAGATAACAAACCGCCTTCTTGAAATGATCCCAGGTAGTTATTAATTTTTAGATATAACGGACTTACATCCCTTAGTGCTTAAAGAATCTTTGCACCCTGTTAGCGAGTCGTCTAGTGATAACGAGGATTAGTAATTTGATTTTTCCAGTTAAAAATTATTTCAAGTAAAGATTTATTCAGGTGAAAATTTTAGAATTGACAAAATGGCGGTGTAGCCACATGCAAGTTTTGAAATAAAAGTCGTTCATCAAACATACGAAATTAATGAATTATCTAGGACTGTTTCACAATCTCAGGTACACATATATAGTAATGAATAACGACATTAGAGTTAATTAATTAGAAGAAACAATTCAGTTACCTAAAACAGCTCAAAATCGTACGTTGAAGACTACTAACGGAAATAGTTAATAGTTTACACTAGCGCTTTTTTCTCAAGTTGATCAAGAGTAAGGTTGGGTGCCTGTCTCCAGAGGCAAATAGCATCATAATTCACGAATAATCCGTCGTTTTTTTCGAAAAGAACGGCATAATAATAAAATTACCGTCACACTATATTATAAGTTCTTAGTCTGTATTCAACTTATTACTTTTTATTATTAAAATAATCCAGTTAATACAGGTATTTTTATTTTAACATTTATGTATGTAAACCAATTAATGTGTTTACTATATCAAAATGTTGAAATCGACCAAATAATACCTAACTAATTATTATTATTATTATTATTTTTGTAAAGGGTGTCAACGTTTATTTTAAAATTAGGCCCATAGTGTTGAAAAGTAATTAATTTTATATTCTTTTGTGTTCATTTCTTAGTTTTAGCTATAAAAACATATTATAAATTAATATAACACTAGAACAATTAGATCAATTTCTGGAGCAAAATCAAAACTTTCTATTTACCAACGTTCAAAAATTGCACTTTATAACTTCAACCCCGTGCATCTATAATACGCCAGTTCAAATTTAACCATGGCTACTTCCGTCTCATTTGTGTGGAAATGAAAACGCAAGCATGAACCACATTTTATTTAATTTTCCTTTGGTTGAACGATTGGTCTTTCTTAATCTTTTATTAATTTTTGGGTAGATTTCCATCTCAGTTTCACTATGTTGATGTGTTTAAAAAATCATGTGTACAAAGAAATAAATATGTGGTAAATATTATTTAATGTCACCTTCTATATTTACCGGGTCCCAAATATTTTTTTAGTATATAGTAGTACCTATACGAATAAATAAAGGGCGCCGACGTGGTTTGAATAATCTAACTTGATATTCATTGCTGATAATTCTCATCCTGTACTTACTTTATGTTTTGGTATTCGTTGTACAAACATCATTCTTAAAATATTTTGCTTCATATACGAGGATGTATTGATATCTAGTTAGCCTAGACCAGTTCCTTGCATAAACAAAATATTGCGTTACCATAGCAACGAACAATAACTTATTAGAAGTGTCAGTGTAAAGTTTGACGTCAAAAGTAAACCAGAGTCACGCAATAAATTAAATGAAAAAGATGTCCACCGAAATTGTGAAAATCGAAAAATTGGAGTATCGAGCCATCATCAAGTACCTGTATTTAAAAGGGTTAAGAGGTAAGCAGATTTACGAAGATATGCTTAATACCCTTGGTGATCAATGTCCTTCGTATGCGACCGTCAAAATTGGAATGCAAGCTTCAAAAAGGTAAATTTTCCATTGAAGATGATGACCGATCGGGAAGGCCAGTTTCTGTGTCAGTCCCCGAAAATATCGATGCAGTTCATGACATGATTTTATCAGACCGTCGAATTGGGCTAAAACGGATATCTGAAGCACTGAATATTTCATACGAACGCGTTCATCATATGGTTCACGTCAATTTGGACATGAGAAAAATTGCTGCAAAATGTTTGAATGTTGACCAAAAGCGTGCAAGGGTAGAAGCATCGCGTTCGATCTGTGCTCGATTTGAAAACGATGTAGACTTCTTAAACCGAATTGTTACTATGGATGAGACTTGGGTACATTTCTACGATCCAGAAACAAAGCAACAATCGATGGAATGGCGACACTCTGGTTCTCCAAGACCTAAGAAGTTTCGTGTCCAAAATCTGCTGGAAAAGTTCTTGCTTCAGTTTTTGGGATTGCCATGGAGTAATCATGATTGATTTTTGGATAAGGGTAGAACAATAACTGGAGATTACTATTCGACATTACTGACCACTCTACGGGAAAATATTAAAGAGAAAAGACGCGGAAAGCTATCCAAAGGTGTTTTGTTTTTGCAGGACAACGCCCCTGCACACAAATCTCATGTTGCCATGCAAAAAATTCGTGATTTAGGGTTTGAATTACTAGAACACCCCCTTTATTCACCCGATTTGGCTCCGTCCAACTATCACCTCTTTCCTCAACTGAAAAAAAGTTTAAAAGGTCGTACATTTTCTTCCAACAAGGAGGTAATAGAAGCTGTGGAGGTCTGGTTTGCAGAGCAAGAAGAAACATTTTTTTTGAAAGGTCTAGAGACGTTGCAGGTTAGCTGTAATAAATGTATCCAATTAAGAGGAGAATATGTTGAGTAATAAAATATTTTGACATTGAAATTTTGTTTGGTTCTATAGTAGGTTAAGAATTATTCAATATGTCCTCGTATACAGTTCAATTTCCCTAACTCGAATTTCCAAGGGTCCGAAAATAAAATTCGAGTTACACAATAATACACTAAATTATGGATTTTCAATTTATTATGTAATATTATGTTATGCATATACAATACAAAAATTATAATGTTCAAAAAGATTAAATTAAATTTTATATTAAATTTTTCATTTTCGACGAAGTCTTCCACTAAATTTAAGGATCTTTGCAACAGTTACTTCATCGTCATCACCATGTTCATCCTGGTCTGAGCCTGAAATACTAAGTAATTTTCTTAATGGTAGGTTTAGCACAAACATACTTTGTTCATTTGGAACAAGATTTTGCATAACCGTTTGTAATATGTCTTCATCTGTAGGAAAACTCGTTGTATGCACGCCATCATCAAAATATTAAAAATTCTTCAAATGTGACTTCCCCATTTTCATAACCTTTTTGGTAGGAAGTCCAGAAGCCTTGTAACTCAGCCAGGGGCAGATTGTCTTCCTCATCCCAGCTGTCTATTTCCTCTTCAATTTTAGCAAACCCTGCTTTTTAAAGCATTTGGCAATTGTTTGTGCTATGACATCGAGATGCCACGCTTTATTCAAATTTTTTAATGTCCTTAAAGTTAGCAGAGCAGTTGAGGCAGAACAAATATTTTTGTACATTAGAAATTAAGTTCTCATTAATTGCTAATTACGATTTAATTGCTACAGTAGTTCTGGAGGTAATCAATGATCTGCTACCTTAAAAAGGTTAGCAGACCAATTACATAAAACTAGATTTTGAGTTTGATTAAAATGGCTAATTTGGTCAAAAATTAAGTGCTGTTTAAGTGCTTCATGTTCACCCTACCTTAGAAGCACTCAAAAAAATTGTTTTTTCTAAATAACTCATTGATCTGCTATCTTTGGCAAACCAAATGTTAAAAACCACTTTGGACAATTAAAATCAAACTTTAACACATCTCAAAGGAAAGGAATATCAACTGCAGCGTCTATTTAACCAACAGAAAAACACCAATTAGAAACATTACAACGTTAGGAACTAGTAATAGCAAAATAGATAAGAAAATATGTCAAATTACCAAATTATCCCACATACACAAAAGGTCTTCAAAAAATATTTTCAAAATTTTATTATAAAACAGTAACCTCTAGTAGTAACAACTTGCAAAATCTTTTAGGCAATCCGAAAGACCCAATAGAAATGTGTGATAAATCGGGAATATATAAAATTAATTGTAAAGACTGTAACCAAGTATATATAGGGCAAACCAAGAGACCTATTAAAACTCGTTTTAAAGAGCACGTAGTTCATGTCAAATATCATCGCACAGATAGGTCCAGTGTAGCCATGCATATGCTTGAAAATAGCCATAGAGTAGGAGACATTGAATGAATTAAGAGGATAGATAATAAAAACGAACTTGATTCTTACAGAAATTTGCTTATGAATTATGATGATAACGGTCCATTAGGATTTTCGGAATTATTTAAGCTTATCTAAGAATCAATTAAGTTTATCGATGCGTGATAAGCAGATAGTATATATAAGCTTCCCGTTGTTTTAATTTTAGTATCGGTATCGCTGATGATGAAAGCTTAGATGTTGAAATACGTGTCAAAAAAAAATTGGTGCAGTTTTTTGGTGTTTTTCTGTTGGTTTAACACATCTATAGATTTAGTGCTTTATGTTCACTACTGTAGAAGCATCCAAAAAATTTTTTTTTTCTAAATAACCTATTGATCTGCTATCTTTGGTAGACCAAATGTTAGAAACCACCTTGGACAACTAAAATCAAAATTTAACACATATATAGATTTAAATGCTATTTAAGTGTTTTATGTTCACTACGTTAGAAGCACTCAACAAACTTTTTTTTCTAAATAACCCATTGTTCTGCTATCTTTAGCAGACCAAATGTTAAACACAGTCGGGCAAATTAAAATCAGGATCTAGAATATGTTTAGATTTAAGTGGTTTATGTTCACTATTCTAGAAGCATTGAAAAACTTTTTTTTCTTAAATAACCCATTGATCTGCTATCTTTGGCAGACCAAATGTTAGAAACTACCTTTGACAACTAAAATAAAAATTTAACACATGTACAGATTTAAGTGCTATTAAGTGCTTCATGTTCACTATCCTACAATTACTAAAAAAACTTTTTTTTCTAAATAACCTATTGATCTGCTATCTTTGGCAGACCAAATGTTAGAAACCACCTTGGACAACTAAAATCGAAATTTAACACATCTGTAGATTTAAGTGCTATTTAAGTGCTTTATGTTCACTACTTTAGAAGCATTCAATAACTTTTTTTTTCTAAATAACCCATTGATCTGCTATCTCTGGCAGACCAAATGTTAGAAACCACCTTGGACAACTAAAATCAAAATTTAACACATCTACAGATTTAAGTGCTTTATGTTTACTACCTTAGAAACATTCAAAAAACTTTTTTTTTAAATAACCCATTAATCTATCTTTGGCAAACCAAATGTTAAAAACCACCTTGGACAACTAAAATTAAACTTTAACACATCTAGAGATTTAAGTACTATTTAAGTGCTTTATGTTTACTACCTTAGAAGCATTCAAAAAAATTTTTTTTTCTGAATAACCTATTGATCAGCTATCTTTGGCAGACCAAATGTTAGAAACTACCTTGGATAACTAAAATCAAACTTATACATCTATAGATTTAAGTGCTTCATGTTTACTATCTCAGAAGTACTGAAAAACTTCTTTTTCTGAATAACTCATTGATCTACTATCTTTGGCAGACCAACTGTTAAAAAAATCTTGACAAATTAAAATCAAAACCTAGGACATGTTTAGATTTAAGTACCATTTAAGTGCTTTAAGTTCACTATCTCAAAAGTTCTGCAGTAGCTCTGGAAAAACAATTTTTTAACTCATCTGCTATCTTTGGCAGACCAAATGTTAGAAAGCACATTAGGCAACCTTAAACACAAACACGATACAAACATATTACTAATTGCGCCGTGTGCAAATGTTCAGAAATTTTGCTAACCATTCGTTTCAAAGTTTCAATAAACATTCGAACCTGGGCAATTAGTTGGCAACCAGTTTGTAACGCGTCGGTTGTTGTATATCTTTATGTAGTAATTATAGATGTATTATGGTTAATAATATATTTTAAAACTTTAACAACAAGGTAGTACATTAATTAATAACATAGAAGGTACAATCATAAATGTACAATCAATGTCAACTACTTATTTGTCATTCTAATATAAGGTAGGCGGCAGGGTTGTCGAATACATTTACTACAACTCCCGACATCTCCCTTTTTTTAAATTAATATAATTTACAATGCTTTACAAATTTAATCTTATTGGTGGCTTAACAATTCTGCCACTAGATGTTTGAACATTATTTTGATTTTCTTCTCGGTTAATACAATTCTAGAACTTTCAGTATTATTGTTTGACTGACTTGTTATTTATAAAACCTATAAACTTAACTAGTCTATTGCTATTTTGAAAATTAAATTATTAGCTATTAGTTTCCTTTTTTGGTGGAGAATTAAATTTATTTATAACTGGTCAAGGAGAATTGATTTTTTTAATGTATCTTCTGTTTCTAATTAGTATGGAGCCATTGATTAATTTAATCTGGTACTGCGAAAGCTTAGTTTTCTTATTACTGTTCCCTTTATCCAATTGGAGTTCAGTTTAACTTGTATTTAAACTTGAGAGTTTGGGTGAAATTTCAGGAAGATTACGTACACCTTTCTGATTGTGATATTTTTCTCGATTTGGTTCATATAATGGTTATACTTTTCTAATATTGGTATCTCTGGTTTTAATCTATCTTCTTTTTCATTGGTAAGATATTTCTAAGAGTTCTTGACATTAATAATGAGCTGGTGAACAATTGTTCACTAGTGAGTACATTCCTGTACTGTAATAATGCTAAATTCAAGTCTTTTATCTTCTGTTACTTTTTTAATTATGTTTTTAATACTTTGGATGTACCTTCAACCATTCCATTTGATTGAGCATAGTTTAGTGAGGTTGTAATATGTTGCAAATCCCATGTACTTGCAAATGTATTAAATAGTCCGAAGAGAATTGTGGTCCACCATCTGTTACTAACACCGATTATGGAATACCATGTTTAGCAAACAATGATTTTAAAATTTCAATTATTTTGTGACTTGTTGTCGTATTCTAATTTTTTCTATTTCTACATACTTCGTGTAATAATCTACTAGTAGTAAATACTTCATTCCACTTATTTCGAAAAGATCGCATCCTAATTTGTACCATGGAATTGTTCGAATGACTTAATTGGTAGTGGTTGTTGTGAATTTGAGTATTTATTGCAAATAGGGCATTTTGCAACTAGTTGTTTAATTTCGTTTCTTATTGATATCCAAAATATACTATCTTCGGCAAGTTTTAAACTTTTATTTAGTCCTAAGTGACTATAATGTATCCTGTTTAATATTTCTTTATGAAAACTTTTTGGAATAATCATGCAATGGTTTTTATAGATTATACCCTTATTTATTGTTAGTTCATTTTTATATTTTACATATAATTTCATTCTTTCAGATAGTTTTTTATTATTTTTCGGCCAACCTTCAATTATATGTTTTGATAGTTCTCAATTCTCAATTAAACAAACTTGTTCTTCGATTTTTTCAAAATCAGTAAAATTTTTTTCATCAATGTGAGCACGTGAGAGTGTGTCAGCTAATATTAATTGTTTTCCTGGTTTGTACTGTAATTCAATGTCATATTTTTGTATTTGGAGCATCATTCTTTGTAGTCTATCTGGCATTTTATTTATTGGTTTTTTAAAATTGAAATTAAAGGTTGATGATTTGTTTCTACTATTATTTGTTTCCCGAATATGTAAGTATGAAATCTTTTAGACCAAAGCATATAGCAAGTGTCTCTTTTTCGATTTGTGAATATCTTTTCTGAGTTTCATTTAGCGATTTAGATGCGTATGCACAAGGAAGCCCATCTTGTAATAAAACTGATCCTAGTCCTGACTGTGAACTATCTACTGAGACAATGGTATCTTTGTCTACTTAATAGTGTTTTAATACTGGACTATTTATTAATTTTCTTTTTAATTTTTTTTTGTTTAAATGCTTCTTCTTGAGTTGCTTCCCATTTGAATTCATTATTCTTTCTAATTAGTTGTGTTAATGATTTGGTGTCTGTTGAAAATTGAGGTAAAAATTTGCTTAAATAATTGAGACTGCCCAACAATCTTTGAACGTCTCCTTTCGATTGTGGTGTCGTAAATTTAGTTTTTGGCATGTTGGCAATCCTAAAATTGCTTCCGTTTTTGTGTTTATCACAAAGAATTTAAGGTTCCATACGACATCTTTAATAATGCAATTTAAATTAATTTTCCCGAAAACATTTAGGGTATTACCTGTGTACGACTTAATTTTAGTATTACAGTTTCTTATCCAACTATCTGCTAAACTTAGTTCGTTCAAATAATGTATAGGTAGTATGTTACACATGCTACCTGAATCATGGCTTACCCATAATTATAACTTCTGTATGCCACTCTTTAGCAGTATCGTTTGTTATTATTTCACCTACGAACAGTTGATCTTCTTCTTCTTCTTCCTGATTTACTGTATATACTTTTTTTAAATTGTTGTGGGTTATTAGTTGATCTCCAACCTTGTCTGCACATATTTGCAAAATGGTTTAATTTCTTGCACTTTCTACACGTTTCTCCATATGCTGGATAGCCGTTGATTGGATGTTTTGTTCCACAATTTGTACAGTTTATTATTGTTTTTCACCTGTGCCGATGCCTTTTTGAATTTATTTTGTTCCATTGACCTCTGTTGTACTGTTGTTTTGTATTTGTCACCCTCTGTTGGTCTCTTGTAACATTTTCCATTCTTGACTAAATTTACCATTTCTTCCTTTGATGGTACTAACGACCCTGCATGATTTGAAATTGTTTAATTTAATTGTTTGGAAGATTCCATTGTTAAACAAAGCGTAATTACATTTTCTAATGTTATGTCGTCGTCTTGCAGCAGTTTCTCTCGAATTTCACCTCTATTTAGCCCGCAAATTATCGTGCATTTAATTAAGTCATCATTTAACGTACCAAACGAACACTTAATAGATTGATTTTTAATTTTGTTATAAATTGTTCTATCGATTCTGTTATTTAGAAGTTTTTGGAGTGCTTCTAAGATAGTAAACATGAACCACTTAAATGGCATTTAAATCTATAGATATGTTAATTTTCAATTTTAGTTGTCCAAGGTGGTTTCTAACATTTGGTCTGTCAAAGACAGCAGATTAATTAGTTATTTAGAAAAAACAGTGTTTTGGATGCTTCTAAGGTAGTGAGCATAAAGCACTTAAATAGCACTTAAATCTATAGATGTGTTAAAGTTCTATTTCAATTGTTCGAGGTGGTTTCTAACATTAGGTCTGCCAAAGATAGCAGATCAATAGGTTATTTAGAAAAAAAGTTTTTTGATGCTTCTACAATAGTGAACATGAAGCACTTAAATTTAAACCATATCCTAGATCCTGATTTAAATTTGCCCGACTGTGTTTAACATTTGGTCTGCTAAAGATAGCAGAACAATGGGTTATTTAAAAAAAAAAGTTTGTTGAGTGCTTCTAAAGTAGTGAACATACAGCACTTAAATAGCACTTAAGCCTATAGATGTGTTAAAGTTCGATTTAATTGTCCAAGGTAGTTTTAACATTTGGTCTGCCAAAGATAGCAGACCAATGAGTTATTTAGAAAAAAAACTTTGAGTACTTGTAAGATAGTAAACATGAAGCACTTAAATAGCACTTAATTTTTTGACCAATTTAGGCATTTTAATCAAACTCTAAAACTATTTTTAGATACTTGGTCTGTTAACTTTTTTTTTGGTAACAGATCATTGAATATCTCTAGAACTACTCTTTGCAATTAAATCGTAATTGAGGTACTTAATTAACAATTAATGGGCACTTAATTTCTAATGTACAGAATTATTGATCTGCCTCAACTGGTCTGCTAACTTTAAGGACGTAAATTTTTAATTGCGTCAAGTAGTGATACATCTTCCATTTGAGTTAAAATTTTCATTAACTACAATTCTTTTTCTGTAATACAATTTAAAGTCCATTGGTTGTAGAAGAGCAGTAAGATTAGGGAGACAATTTTCCAGCTTAATGTTTTTTAATTTTGCTGCAACAGGTTTAGGATGCGCCAGATAGTTGTCAACAAAAGAAGAAGGATTTTCCTTTTTTGAACAGCAACCTTTTTGTCCAACTTTAGAAGTCACTTGTCATAAATTTTGCTTTCGCTTTCTTGTTGTATTCGTAATCCACTTTAAGAGAACTGATTTCCTTAAAACAACGCATTTTTTTTTTGACTTACCGATAACAAACAATTGTAACTTCTCAGTTCTAGTCATATATGCCCTAACCATAACGGTAATTCTCTCCTTACTGTTTGTGCCACCATATCATTTTTGACTATTAAATGTTAGAGTTTTGTTGGGCAAGCATATAAAAAAATTCCGTCTGAGTTAAAGATGTCGTTGGAATCATATTGCCTGATTAAATTAGGTAAGCAGTTTTTTGGCCAGTTAACACTGGTTTGAAAATCTGCAGAAGCGCTTTCACCACACACTGACTTTTACACAATACCATGCCTTTTCTTAAACGTACCTAACCACCCCACACAAATTAAAAAGTCTTCACGCCCCAGGACAGCAGCGAATTCTTTAGATTTCTCCCTAATTACGGTTTCAGAAAGATGATGATTTTGTCAACTGCATCAATATCAGTATTGATACAATTTGCAAGCTTTTTCCTTTTGCTATTAAAATCACACTCATCACTGATTTCTAAAAGTTTGTTCTTATTTTTAAAATAGTTGCTAAATTATTAGCCAGTATCCCAAATTCATCTGCAATATCTTTCTTTTTCTATTCCACTTTTTCCACTTCAGTAATTAATTTCAATTTGTCCTTAAGAGGCAAATACTTCCAGGAAAAAAATCGAGTTAGGGTTTGATTGTGCGCTAAACATTGGTTCGAGTAATAGAAATATTCAACTAACAGAAATTCGAGTTACGGAGATAAAATTACATTGAAATATTGTTCAGACTTGATTGTTCGCAAAAAAAATTCGAGTTACAGAAAACTTCGAGTTATAGAAGTTCTATTGAAGTTCCACTGTATGTGCAAATGCATACGAAAAGGAACATCAGCATTATATTTATTAAAAGTTTAGTGAAGCATCTTTAATTTAAGGCGGTAATGTGAAGATACCAAGAAAAACTCGTAGAGAGAGCACAACAAGTTTTAACAAAAATCAACCCATATGTAGTAAATTGATTGATGTGTTGTACAATAAAAAATGTCGTGAATGTTTATATAAACATAAAATTAGCATGGGATAGAGGTTTTGTATTGCTTATCTCTTTATAATAACAAACCAAATACATTCGTCGGTACACTGTTATTAAGAAGTTTTATTTTAAGTTGACCATTTGGGATTTATAAATCGTAACCATTTGAACTTTTTCAACTTAAATTTAATTTTAACCTAAATTAACCGGCTGTAGTCACTAGTCACAAAACGTATTACACTAGTTAATTTTTAATGGATTTTTATAACTTACGTATTATGGTTTTGAAAATTAGAATTGAATGAACGATCGGAATAAATGCTAGATAGATATAAATAATTAATTCACATAATTTTCGGATAAGATTAAAATACCCGCCCTATGAAAATTTTAATTTTACCCAAATTACAAAAAGTCATATTTTGTATTGTTTCTAATGTTGACAAAAAATATTTGTTGCTTATTATTACTTTTCACTATCAACAAATTTCATTGTTAATAGCTACTATCACATCTAGATTGTAATAAATGTCAAAACAACGAAGTATGTCAGTTGGAATTCAGAGCGACGACGAGGATTTACCTGAAACTTTTACTACCTACCAATAAGTCTATTGGAAATGGGTTCAATTCATATACAAATAGTACTCTTCAAGTAATTTATGACGGTTAAAAATTGCATTACAACATCATAATCCAGTTTTATCCTGCAGTTTACCATTCAATTTGAATTTTTTTTGAGCACCTATTAGACCTTAGAATTTTACTACTTGAATAATGCAAATAACTTTTATTGCCGAAAACAGCATTTTTCTTCACCCGGAAATTTATGATAAATGCAAAGATTTACAGTTTTATGTTTTTATTATACAGGATGAAATATTTAATGGGCTACCAAAGTGTGACGTCAAACCTTTCCAAACAAAAAAAATAATACAATGCCAAAAAAATATTATATTCAATTCTAAGTAAAGGACAATTTCTTACTGTTTCTGGTATAACATGTATCTATTTAAAATGAAAAAAACATTTGATGTTAATTAAGAGCTTTTATAAGTACTAAGTATACTAAGTACTTATTTTGACGAAATTACTTTTTATGGCTTGTAGACCCGTTATTTTACCCTTACATTAAAACAAATTCTTCTAGGGCAAAATATTGTGTTTGGCAATTGCCCATCCTCCTCGTCCTAAATTACCTAGTTTTGCCTACTTTGCGAAACCCCTATAATTTGTATACCAACCAGTTCAAATAAAGTTGAAACTACCACTACCCTTCACGCTATGCAAGTTATATAAAAAGTAAAGTTTCCCAACGTATGTATTACTTTACTATTTCTTGTTCCGTAAGAAAGTGATTAATATAATATACGTGAGGTGAAAATAAAACTAATCATTATGGGTAATAAGAAACGAAAAAAATACAATGTGAAGAATTTTAAGAAGCATACACGATTAATGACAGAAGCAAAACGGTAAGTACTTTTTTGTTTCAATAACCTACCCAAAAAATTTAGAAATTATATTTCAGTATGTACTTATAATATTAATGTTGTGATGCAAAGCAATATGTTTCAAAAAATTAGTATATCCTTGTACCGTGAGCTGACGAAATTCTTTTATTTTTTCAACATTTATTATACATTTGAGTAATTCCTCTTATATGTATCTAATACAAAAGCATTTACTTTACAATTTTGGGAATGCAATTTTTAAAGTTGGACTTTATCAAACTATTTTTTACACCAGTAATGAGTAATTTTATAGTATTATATAGTATAGTATGTACTATTGTACCCATACATACACGGCACTAAAATTAATTACACGCATATTTAAAAAAAATGTATATTTTATTTAAACCATCTCAGTAGGTACTATAAAGAAATCAAATTTAGTTTTTAGGTTTCTTACTTACATCCTATATAGAGTGTCCCTAAATGTTAAGTAAAAAAGTCGAAAGGAGAAAATAAAGCAACAGGTTGCTATAACACTTTTTCAAAACAAACGGGAAAACACCAAAAAACTGCAACAAAAAACTTTTTTATCATCGCTGATGATGATAGCTTAGCTATTGAAACACGTGTCCGAGTAAAGTTTTTTGTTGCAGTTTTTGGTGTTTTCCCGTTTGTTAAAATAGACGCTGCAGTTTAGTGTTCCATTTCTTTGACTTTTTTAAAACTCAAGAATAAGTGAGTTACAAGAGTTCAAAAGTTTTTTTAATAACTTTTTTGTAATGCACCAATCGCTTTAAAATTTGGTATACTGATGATTAGTAGAGTTCTCGAATATTTTTGATAAAAATTTGTCAATGACGAAAAGTTAAACTCCCCTGATTTATATTAAGGCTTGTAATTTTTTGGATTGATACTCATTTATTATTATGTTCTTATTATACGAAGGACTGAATAAAATATCTTTAAAAAACAGAATAAAACCATTAATAAAATCAAGCGTCTTTCTCGTAAACGGCTTAGTGAATTCTGTTTAACAACTGCGGAACAAAATTTTTAGGTACAATTTAGTGTGATTTAGACCCAAATGTTATGGGAGCTATTTTTGCCTCTAAAATCATCCCCCAAATTTTGTGCAAATCGTTTCCGGACACCCTGAATTTGTGCATATAGTTCACTGCTCTTCCTACCACTATATACTTTACTGAATTAAAGGTTTTATTTTATAGAAAAAAAGTACACAGAAAATGGAAGTAGAGGTTCAAGAACCAACAACGTCATTACATAGGCCCACGCCAACTTCATTATTACAAACTTTTGAGTCTAATCCTTCTACGTCAAAAATGAATCCTACAGAAATATTTCTTTCTAAAGATCCTGATGAAGAAGTACAAATAATTGATGACGCACTTGAAAAAAGTATATTCTTTTTTTTAGTTAATATTCAAAACAATAATTTTATTTTTAGTTTACCTTCAGTACAAATTTTAATTCTGTAACGGAAAGAAGAATTGTTGACATAAATAATTTTTTAACGAAATAATTACATTTAAACATAATGACTTATTTAATTGCAATAGCACTAACATTCATATTATAAATGAAGTTCGAAAAGGTTTTATGAGCCTATTTACCATAAAATGCAAAATATGTTTAGAACAAAAAATGGTATCAACCGATTCAAATAAACACACTGTAGATATTAATACAGCAATTGTTATGGGTAGTACCTGTACAGGCGGAGGATATGCTCAAACTCAAGAAATATTTGGAAATTGTAATATTCCTGTAATCAGTAGTTATCTTTATGCAAAAGTGCAAAATAGTTTGGGTGATATCATTCATGATGTAGCTTGGGAAACCATAGCTGAAGCTAGAAGAGAAGAAAAAAGTATTGCTCTTCAAAAAGGTAACGTGGATTCCAACGGTATACCTTATATAACTGTCATAGCTGACGGAGCTTGGTCCAAGCGTTCCTATAAAGTAAATTATGACGCTCTTTCTGGCGTGGTTAGTGTTATTAAATAAAGCATATTAAAGATAATTATTAGTGTTTTTTATAGGCAGTAATAATCGGACGAGAGACCGGAAAAGTACTGTTTTTAGGAGTGAGAAACAAATATTGCTGTGTTTGTAGTAGAGCTAATTCAAAGAAAATGGAAATACCTATACACGAGTGTTATAAAACTGGGAAAAAAATCATCTACCGCAATGGAATCGGATATTTTACTTGAAGGTTTTTTGAAAAGCGTAGAAATGCATGGTTTAAAATATCAATATTTAGTGGGAGATGGTGATAGTAGTATTACAAAAAATTAATAATTGCTAAACCATACGAACACAAAGTTCAGAAAATTGAATGTGGCAATCATTTATTGCGAAATGTTTGTTGCAAACTACGAGATTTAACTAAGAAGCGATTGAGTTCTAAGTAATGTGTTGTTGACGTAGTTTTACGAAATAATTTAGTTAGTTATTGCTGCTATAAATCATGCAAAGGACGATTTACGTGAGCTTGGACTTCGATTAAATACGAGTACTTAAAAAAGATTTATATAATGCTCCACTTCACGTTTTTGGAGATCACTCTCAATGTGAGTCGTATTTTTGCAATGGTCCAAAATTTGAAAATGAAAAATACTGGATTCCAAGTATGAGAGAGTGCGGACTGCTACAAGATGTTTTCAGTGCAATGGAACGACTTGTAAGAAATGCAGAAAGTTTACTTATTAACATGGATAATAATGCTGCAGAAACATTTAATTCAATAATTGCAAAGTATACTGGAGGCAAACGAATTAATTTTTCTTCGAAGACGTCGTATTTAACACGTTGCGAAGCAGCTGCAATTTCTTATAACATACCGACAAATGAATTTTCAAGAAAAATCCATAAAAAAAATTAACTGGACATAGCCCTGGTGAATATACTAAAAAAATCATCAGTTCACGTTCTAAACAAATGCTTTCCAAAAAACGTAAAAGAAAATTGTTTCCTAGTAAAAAATTAATGTAGCTCCAGCTGACAAAGATTACGGATTACCTAGTTTAGATATGGTTGAAGAAAAATATGAACGCGAAAAAATGGCATTCATAGATAATTTACGTAAATCGGAAGAAGAAATTTTAGACCTACAGGTATTGATATTGTAGTATGGTATTAAAATGATAATGTTATTTTATTTTTTAGGGAAAAACTATTAATACTATGCTATGGATAGAAGAAAGACGTAAACGAGGGACTGCGTCCCTTTTTGGAAATATATGTAAAATGAGAAAAACGACACATTGTTCATCTTTGGTACAATCGATACTGTATAGTAGTTTTACTGGTACGTTAGCAACTCAGTGGAGCCAAGATCACGAAAAACAGGCAATACATGCTTTTCCGTTGTACATAATGTAAAATGTTGCCGAATGTGGGCTCTTGTTGATTTGTTTAATCCGTATTTAGAGCAACTCCAGATGGCCTAATTAAAGATGATGGAATCCGTTGAAGTTAAATGTCCTTTAAAGTTCGAAGCATGACCGCAATTGATGCACTTCAGAAAAAATTACTTTGCTATTTTAGAAAATGGCAAAATGAAATTAAAAAGAAACCACAACTACTACTATCAGGTTCAGGGCCAGTTGCATATAATATTAGAATTTAACATTCTGTGTTCTGGAGTTCTTTTGTGTGCGAAATTTTTAGTATATATTTTTTAAATTAATATATTTATAAAAATTATCGCATCGGCTAAAATTGCGTAATTATGTACTTTCCAAATCAATATCATTTAAATTTGCGAGTAAAATTAACTTTCACATATCGCATAATAGATTATGAAAATGATTTCACAGTGTATACATGAATAACCTGAATCAGCTTGAATCAAATTGCTTCAACACAAACATCTACTTACATTCTTATCTTTTTGTACGTGACCAGTATCTAACAACAGTTCGTTTTAATTTTTTACAAACGCCTAACAGTTTGTAACCCACAATGTCAAAAAAATTTTTTTTTGAGTTTTTGACCTTATTTAATTTTTTTAGTTTTTCAAACTAGGACGTTGGAAGTATGTATTGTATGTGCATGCGTATTTTTTCAGTTTTTAAAATACACTTGACATAACTCTATATTGTCGTTTAACTATTTTATCTTAAAACGAATTTTTAAAGCGATTTAAGCTTTTTTTTACAAAAACGCTTCTTACAGCTCTCCAGTAGTCTGTTCTGAAGGGTTAAATTTTAAAATAAATTTAATGGGACGTTTCAACGACCTACAATTTTCATTCAAAAAATTTGTCCATAAATACACTTTTATCATATTCAAAGCAATTTTCACCTATTTATAAACAATTTGAAAAAAATCAAAACTTGAAGACCTACGCAAACCTTTTCTTAACATTTTAGTGTTTGAATCATTTAAATCGGACGTTTCTGTAAGCTGTAGTTCTAAAAAAAATAAAGCATTGTAAATCATATTGGAATAAACCTCACATTACAGCCTTTAAATGCAGAAATCTAGAATATATAAATCGACCGCGTAACTAATAAAATGATAATAATAATAATAATAATAATAATAATATTTATTAACTCCTTTGACATACAATAGTATTGGAGACGTCAACAATATAACAACATAATACAATGTAAATATACGTAATATAAAATATAAAAATAAAATTTATATATGTTATAAATATAGAAGTAGTCGTGTAAATTACTTTAAAACATCTAATTATATAATTCTATTATTAAAAAGTCATCTAATGAATAAAAACTATGTTCCATTAGAAACTTGTTTACCTTCTGGTTAAATATTACAGGTGATTTACTATTTTTAATATGATTGGGTAAGTGATTATAAATTTTCACACCTATGCAATCCGGCGCTGTCAATGATATTTTGTATTTTCTATATGGTAATTTGAGTTCTTTATTTTTTTCTTGTTTGTCTACCATGTACATCAAACCTTGTTACAAATCTGCTTTTATTTTTAAAATGTAATTGCTCAGTTCAAGAATCACCAAACATGGAAGTGGTAGAATTCTATATTCTATAAAGATGTTTCTGCAAGTTTGTGAAGGGGGAACTCCCGCAATACACCTTATCACACGTTTCTGAGCTAGAAAGACATTTATTGCACTGGAAGAAGTGCCCCACAGACAGAGTCCGTATCTAAGTCTAGACTCGATAATCGCATTGTATACCATGATTAGCTGACGTTGCCCAAAAACCGATCTTAAATTCCTAAATAGAAATGTTAAAGAATTTATTTTCGATACCAACTCACTACAATGTTTATTAAAGTTTAGATGTTTATCGAAATAAACTCCAAGAAATTTTGTATTCTCTACATTTGACACGCTAGAAGAACTAATATTGACATCTAGTTTCTTGCACTCTTTTGTCTATTATGAAATTGTATGAGAGCTGTCTTTGATGTATTTAGAAATAATTTATGAGAAGAAAACAATGAACCTATTTTATCCGCAACTGTGTTAATTTTAAATGGAAGAGTATCTAGGTTTTTATCTGATATGTTTACTGATGTATCATCAGCGTAGAAGATCATTGAGGCTTCTAAATGTGCAAGATTTAGATTGTTAAGAAATAGCACAAACAGGAAGGGGCCAGTACTGACCCTTGTGGCACTCCTATGTTTACAGTCAAAGTGTCTGAATTTACTGTGGTACATATGTTATCTTTAACATGTTTTATAGATACGTATTGCTTCCGGTTTCTTAAAAGGAATCTACCCAACGTAGAGGTAATCCTCTAATTCCGTTTTTATACAGAACTTGTTTTAAGAGCAAATGGTCCACACAGTCGAAAGCTTTGGAAAGGTCGCAAAAATTGTTACTGGACATTCACCACACTCAATTGCCTCAATAATTTTTAGGTATAGCTCCATCATAGCGGTAAAAGTAGATCGGCCTGATTGATAACCGTGTTGGTTGTCATTTAAGATGGCGAATTTTTGGACAAATTTTGTTAGACGTTCTAAGAAACAGTATTCAAATATTCTTGAGAAAGTGCTACTTATAGTAATTGGTCTATAATTATTATGGTTGAATGAATCCCTTTTTTAGGTACAGGTATTATTTTACCTATTTTCAACCTTGACGGAAATTGCCCATTTAAGAAAGATAAGTTTATTAGAAATACTAATTGGTCGATAATTTCCGGTAGAATTTGTTTAATTAGAAAATTAGGCACTTCATCAGGCCCAGATGATGTTTTGTTATTCAATCGTTTGCTTAATAGAGTTATCAGCTCGCTAGAACAAAATGGAAGAAGAAACATTGTTGACGATTTGGCCTTAGAATTATTTTCATGACCATTTTTACTAGCAGGAATCAAGTTGGTAATTTCCAGAGGAGCATTTCGAAAAAAATTATTTAAATTGTTTGATACAGTTTTTGGGCAGTTTTGGGTAATACCATCAATTTTAAGGTTAATATTGTTGTGAATTTGAGATTTTTTTGTTAATTGATTGACAACTTTCCAGGCAGCTTTCGTGCAATTATTTGATTTTTCTATGACGTTTTGAAAGTGCTTAGATTTTGTTGATTGTAATAACATAAAATGCTTATTTTTAGCTTTTTGATATAAATGTTCTAAGCATGTAAATTGTCTTCTTATGTGATGTAGTTCTTTTAAGTTTCTACTACTTTTTTAATATTTTCATTCACCCAACTCTTATTTCTATCTGGTTTTTGTACAGTTTTTCGTAGAGGAAAATAGGTGTCAAAATAATTTAGAAACGTATCATGAAACATTATAAAAGCTTCTTCAAGATGTGATAACCTGTATAAATCAGACCAATCATGCAATGCGATTGCTGATTTAAAGTCATGAATGGATACTGAAGGTATGTTGAATACGAGCCAATAACTACATAAGAAGTAGTGAACAAATTGAATACAGTAATGTTTTTAGATCACACATCGTTAGCGCAATAAAACTGTTCTAAATTCATATTGACCCAACTAGCACCAAAATGAACTTTAACGACCAATAAATTTGACCTACTGAATTTTCACATTAAACAACAATCGATGTTTTTTATGTTATTTAATGACTTGTATTATTTTATATCCCAATAAACAATTATCCGTCATGGCAAAATGTTTCAAGTTTATTACCAACAGTTCATTAATATTTAAAACAATTAGTTCGGAGAGGTTTACCTTATTAATGCGAAACAATTACAGCCAATGTCAAGCGTGTAATAAAAAAATTTAAGTTAGTACCTTACATGGATTATTAATGGTACAGTTTGTGAGCTCTATCAGCTATCAACAATAAGAATAATCGTGTACATTAAGATAATCGCTTTGGAGAGGTACACACATCAAGCAAAATTTAAAATCGATAGATATATAAGCATAAGCCTGAAATTTAAATTTCACTTTTTATTACTATTTATAGCACATTAAGCAAAAGTCGTTAGTAATTTACATTTTCTAGTTAAAAATAATATGTAAGTACTAAAAAATTTAAATCGGGCAAAGTATATGCAAGGTGTCTCACGATGGGAATATCATTAAAACAAATCTCATCTACAGTGTGGAAAGCCAAATGGAATAAATTCAGTACCTCCATTATTATGATTTTTTTAAGAAAAACCTGAGACACTTCAATTTTAATTAAAACAAGTGTGTCCGTTATATGGACCCTCGCTTTATACGATTTTTACCAGGGTCGGTGACAAACGAGTGTGCTTGTTATAAAGATTATAACAAGCAAATGTAACACTATTAATTACAATAAATTAAAACTGAAAAGTTGTATTATTTGTAACTATTCATTGCACATTGTATGAACCAAGAACTTATTTTAATATATTGAAATACACATGAAATCCATGTTTATTAAGTATGTATAATATGTGTTCCAACAATAAGAAAATTTCCCAAATTTTCTTAAACAAAAAATTATAAACTACAATTCAATGAGCAATATACAAAATCATTGCCAACGTCAACATAAACAAAACCGAATGAATTTCAAATTTTATTACAAATTCGGAGGATGAGCCTTCAAATCTTTTACATGCCACATTCCCCGCTCATTTCCTTTTCCATCCATCAACAAATACACATTTTTCTAATACTGTTTTGATTTTAAAAGGACCAACAAATTTTTGCGCGAGTTTAGCTGCAAAATTCTTCCCAGCATCCGACAAAACCATATTCCTTCTCCACACTTCCTGTCCTTCAACAAAGCGTTCATCTCGCTTCCTCAAATCATAACGTTGTTTCGATTGATGATAGGCTTTGTCTAGACGATTCCAACACAAAAGAATATGTTTTGCTCAATTCTGAGAATTTATCTTCTACTGATTTTCTAGATTCAAAGTTGATTTCAAATTTTCCGTTTACTTTCCCTCTCATTTCTCCTTCTAATCGAATTTCTCTTCCAAAATTTAAATAAAAGGGGCTGTACCCGGTTACTTCATGTTTTGACGAACGTTTGGCACAAGCGACTTGTGGTAAATACTTAGCCCAAGTGTTGTGTTTCTCTTTGACATATGATGCCAACATCGTCTTGATCACTCTGTTAATCCTTTGAGTGGGTTCGCTTGTGGAGAATATAAGGGTGTAAAAATTGGTTGTACATTGTATTTTCCCAAAAGATACTTAAATTCTTTCGAACGAAATTGAACTCCGTTATCCACAATTATGTAATCTGGAACTCCATATGTCAAAAATACAGATTCCTCAACGTGCTTACATATATTTATTGCCGTGGCCGTTCGCATAGGAATAATCACAGGATATTTGGTAAAAGTGTCCGCTGCCACAAATATATACCTATAACCATGCAATGAAGATGGTAATGGTCCTATAATGTCTGCACATATTAATTGCCATGGTTTGCTTACCCGGGGATGCCTTCCCATTTTCCCAGCAGCAGCCCTTTGTAACGGTTTATGCGCAATACAAACTGTACACCTTCGCACATAACGCAATACATCGCTACGCATTTTTGGCCAAAAATATTTATTAGCAATACGGTGAAACGTTTTAAAAATCCCTACGTGTCCAGCTTTAACATCATCATGATTATTTCGTATAATAGCTTCTCTACTTTCTTTTGGAACCACTATTTTCCAATTTTCGTCATCCGACAACCGAGGGTCCTTAGATTGTATGTGTTTAAATAAAACTCCGTTGTCAATTCTCCACTTAGCAAACTTTTAGATTTACCTCTATTTTGTCGATCATTTTCGTAATCCATTTATCTTTGTAAATCTTCACTGTATTGATTTCATTGTTCTGGTTCGTGTCTTCTATGTGTCTACTTAAGCAATCGGGTACCGCATGAAACTTCCCTTTCCGATGGATAATGTCAAAATCAAATGGCTGCAGACGAAGTGCCCACCTTGCTAAACGTCCGAAGGGTCCTTAATTTTATACAACCACAATAAAGAATGGTGGTCCGTGATAACTGTAAAATGTACACCATCAACGTACGGTTTAAATTTTTCCAAAGCGTGTATAATGCTGAGGCATTCTAATTCTGTAACAGAATATTTTTTCTTGATTCGTAAGAGCGCGGCTAGTGTAGGCGATGACATGTTCTTGATCGTCATATGTTTGTGTCAAAACAGCTCCCAAACCCATCAAACTCGCATCGGTTTGAATACAAAATGGTCTCTCGAAATTTGGACACGAGAGTATAGGCGCTGACGTCAAACAAGTTTTCAATTTTTCCCATGATTTGTCGCACTCCTCAGTCCAAATAAACGGTTGGTTCTTCTTTAGTAACCGGGTAAGGGGATTAGTTATTTCCGAGTGATTCGGAATAAACCTCCTGTACCAGGAGACCATTCCTAAAAATCTTCTGACATCTTTAACGCATTTCGGCCTTGGAATGCTTAATACGGCCTTAACCTTTTCAGAGTCCACGTTTAATCCATTTTTGTTTATAACATAACCCAGATACTTCAGCTCTCGACGACAAAATTCACTCTTGTCTTTATTGATAGTCAACCCAGCAGAAATTAATCGATTAAGCACATCGTCCAAATAAGAAAACACGTGCGGCTCCAATTCCGGCCCTAAAACTTGATCAAGTAGTCTTTGCCAACAAGATCCCGAATGCACCAAACCCATTGGAACTACTTTAAATTGAAATAATCCTCGACCCGGAACCGTAAAGGCTGTAATTTCCTTACTTTTCTCTTCCAAGGGTATTTGCCAGTAAGCAGATTTAATATCGATGGATGATAAGTATTTTGCATCTCTTAGTTTATCAAGAATTCCTGCAATAAAAGGTACTGGATAACTTTCATTCTTAATTACTTTATTCACAGCCCTAAAATCTACAACTACTCTTTTTGACCCATCCTTCTTTGGAACTAATAAAATATTTGAACTCCACGGACTCTTTGATTGTTCCACAATATCATTCTGTAATAAATAATCTAAATTCTTGTTTATTTCAGCTAAAAAACACTGAAATGTGGTTGTTTAATAGGCGGTGCCTTAGTAATTATTTGATGTTCGACTAAATGTGTTGATTTGTTCTGGTTTTGTGCATGAAAAGTCCAAACATTTTTTCAAGTCTGGAACGATGCCAAAACCCTAAAAAAATTAACCCTAGAATTAACGTATGTTCTAAACTTGGCACAACTAAAACCTTAATGTTTTCAGTTTTATCTAACAAAGTAACAGGAAGGGTTATAGTTCCTAAACTTTTACACATTTCCCCATTTGCTACGGTACAAGATGGTGATACCAACGTATCCAACCAAAAACAGTTTAAACTCTTTACAAATTCCCAACCTTTTCGACCTAAAATAGTTTTAGATGCTCCTGAATCTAAAAGTCCTATCATTTTATGCCCTAATACACTAACATTTAAATAAGGACGCTGGTCGCCCTCCATATGTGTCAATATAAAATCTAAAATAATTTGATGTTTCAGTTCTACTTTTTGTTTTGAGTGCTATTCGGATTTTCAAAAGTAGGAACCAGTGACCGAATGTTCAATGATTCGCGCCCTCGTTTCCCGAAAAAACAACAATCTTTAGTCTTTACATTTTGTTTCCCACACCCGAAACAATGCAAAGTACGAGAAGCCGTACAACCTCTTGCCAAATGATTAGTTGCCTGACAATTATAACAACGTATTTCAGCTAATTTTGTAACAGTTGGTTCCTCTGCGGATAACGATTGTGGCGTTTCATCCTTTTGAACAAAATGTTTTCTGAATTTAGACCTATTACGAAAATTTAAACGTTCCGTATTAACGTAAGCCAGATCAGGTTCTAAAACAGAATTACAAACTGCAGGAGAATGATAAGCTTTCTTTGATGCTTCCGTTTCTTCTATCCGACGACCTAAATTTAATAATTGTTCTTGCGTTTCTACTTCAATCAATGCCATTTTTTCTAAATAATTTGGTGCTATATTTCTAAGAATAATTTGAAGTTTTTCTGTTTCCAAAAGTTTATTTGATAATCTTGCAAATAAATTATTCATAATCGCTAAATAAATCCCCATCGATTCGTTTTTCCCTTGTGTTCGCCTACGAATTTCTTCCATTAATTTGTAATCATAATCTGCCGGTTGAAATTGTTTCTTTAACTCTGACTTCAACATTTCCCAAGATATAATTTTTTCCTTAACTCCTCTGAACCATATTAAGGCTTTTCCTATAAAAGATCAATAGACGAATTAAACAATTCATCCTCAGAAATACCTCTAGCGAATCTTAGTTCTTCGACCCGTTGCAAAATGCTCCAATTGACATATCTCTTGCATGACCTGAAAATGTCAACCCCACTGGTACACAGGTACCGTTTTTAAATAAGAGTCAAGCTTTAGTGATCGAAAATATTTGGTGGTTTCTTTAGCACGATTACGGGGCGTACTAGTGCTTTCCCCTTCGATGCCTAACAAACTCTACTTCATTCTTATTTTCTCCGCTTTTACACCTTTATCAGATTGATCTACTTCTTCACCATCAGTATCGCTTTGTAGAAAAACAGACTCATTTAACCCCTGAGATTTTTTCCTTTCCTTTAAAACGGCTTCTAATTTTTCACTCACATCTAAAACAGCAGATATGATAGCAGCACGACTTTCTTTCTCTCTCTTGTCCTTGTTTATTGGTATTCGGTCAACTCGGCCCATAAGATGAGAAAGTCTTGTGTTTAAAACGTGAAAATCTTTTTGAGGAGAAGTTAATGTAAAAGAATTGACCAAATCCCCTAAAACTTTGACTTTTTCTTGGCATTCTTTTATTTCTCCACTTCTGCGCTTGGATAATTTAAGGACGCTCCTAAGTGCTCTAATTTCAAAAATCTTCCTAACTCCTTTCGCATAACACCTACATCACTCACAATCTCATAACCTCTGATTTGTAATTCGTATCTAAGTTCATTAACTTCAAGATAACTTGGTGCAATTTTGCCGCCATTTTAGTAAATCAAAATTTTAAGATAAATGAGAGAATTTGCTACTTTGTTACTTTAATTTAAATTATCAAATATACGGAGTTTGTTTAGTAAACTCACGATAACTGCAATTATAGATGACAACAGAAACCTACTTATTACTGAATATTTAAGGATTTTGTTTATATTGAGATCCCGGACGAGCCCCCAAAAATTTGTTACGTAATGTTTTGTCCAACGTAACTGTGTAGTTCAGAAATCTCAATAATAAACAATAAAAGAAAATTCTATTGATTTAATATAGCAAAAAATATCAAACAAAACAACAATAATTCTGGAGTGTAAACCAGTTAATATAAAAAATTAAAAGGTACGATGCAGTATAACCTCGACCACATTTATAGATAACAGTATTTTTATGTACAATATTAAAGTAAATTATTAAATTGTTGCACCCGATCGGTTCGAACTTTTCGTCGCAATTCACAAATAAAATCAAATAAATTATAATATAACATTCGTTGTGCAGAATAATGTTAAAAATCATTACTAAAACTAAAAAAAAATGGCCCGTTGAGGCTTGTACTCATCTGTTCTGTTCCGAAATTGGTAGTGTCCGATGATCCTCGGAAATGCTGTAGATGACGCAGATTGGAAAATTTTTAAGCGGCTACCAAGCTGTGCTGCGTGATTATCACTGATATCAGCGTAATTGTAATGGTACCAATTCAAAACGAAAATTTTCAACATGTGTAACTGTCGGATACCACAGAATGCCTAATAATATACACAAAAAAATAGAAATTGGGACATAAATGAGAATTACTCACCGAGATGTTCGTGGCATTCAAAAAAAAAAAAACAGGAAAAAAACAAGCTCATTAACAAAAGGATGTCGGAGGTTAGAAACCATTTTAAAAGATTATTTTTAATAGCCCAATCACCCAAACTGACAAAATCCTCTTCTTCTACAGTTTCTTAGTTCTTAAGTTTTAATATCCACTGGGCCAAAGAAATTTCATCATTTTTGTCAAAATCTGAGGAAGGATAAATCCAACTTCTTTATAACAATTAACAATAGTTTTTTTTGTGATTTGTATTGACAGTCAATATACCATCCAATGAAGAAAAGTTAAAATCGTTAGTTTCATCCAAACAAGATCATCCGACAAAAACATTTTTTTATAATGTTGTTTGTGACAAGCGATGATACCTTGATCTATGGGTTGTAGAGCTACTGTTGTATCACGTGGCAGAAATACTAACTTAATGGCCTTCAGATTTTCAATTGTAGGATGAGCTGGACAATTGCCGATTATCAATAGTATTTTTATATTGCGTTTCAGTAGATGTTGGTCCCAGTCTTTTATTTCTTTTTCAAAATTTCTGATGTTACCCAAGCCTTTTTATTGGATGTGAATTTACAGGCAATACTTTGCAAGTGTTGTTTGTGATTTTGTGATGACAAGTAATTCTTTCTTTGCTCTTTTGCTTCTATGACACTATTCTTCTAAAATTTTAATGTTTGATTTGGAACCATTTTATAAAAGAGACCGGTTTTGTTGAAAATATTGTTATCGGAAAAACTTCTTCCTATAGTGGACCATCGTATTAAACCAGTCCTTTGTTGTTTTAGTAGAAACATTTGCTCCTTTTTCATGGATTTCGCTAGATGAAATGTGGTACCTCTTTTTAAAGCGGTCGATCTAGCTTTTTCATTCCTGAGAGACAATAACTTTTTTTTGCTTTTTCCTGTAGTATTGGTCCACTTATGGGCACATTTTGATTTTTTTTTTGCTGAAACCATTGCAGCAATCCTTGACTAACTTCCTTGTTAACTGGATTTCGAATTTGTTTTAACTTAGAAATGTTGGAATTTACTGTTTCTTTTAATTTTATTTTGATTTTTCCAAATTGTGGAAATAGTCGAAATTGCTAACTTATACTTTCGACGTTTCGATGTTCCATTGTTGATTTTATTAATGATAGAAATACAATTATGTTGCAACGAATAGACTTCTATTTAAACTATTTATTTGATCTGATAAGGTATGACAATCACGTGGCAGTAATTATTTTAACAATATCTCTAAAAATATCAATTGTACAAAAAAATATAGAAAAAAAGTTGGAAATATTATTGCCTCTAACTTTTATTTGAAGTATTTGTGTCGGAAAACTCAATTTTCTTTTTTTCTAGGGAATTTCAAGCAAAGTTTTAAGTTTGAATTCCAATCTCAAAACGTTTAAAGGGATAGCCAGCGCGACGGTTTAACAACTAACTACTTGGACGCTTCTTAAGGATTATCGTTAAAAATTTTACGTTGCCGTTTTTACACTTTTGATTAAGTTTTTTTCAATAATCTTTGGGACGGTGTGAAGTTCTGCGCAAAACGCTTGTTGTAATTACTGCTATGGCAGTTTTACGTATGTTTTCTTATATTCCGGTGTAACTTTCGTCTGTTCTAAATTTTTCATTGCTTTTATTATGATGTCTGATTCGATAGCCAGTATTAATCCGATGTGGTACGCGTTACATTTTTCTTATTCTTATTGAGAAATAAAGTTTTGCTTACAATGACAAAATCGGTATATGATTTTCTAGACAGGTATTCCAAACATGTTAATACAGCACCGGCCTAATAATTTAAGTGGCGCGAGGTGTTTGCACTTAATTCATTAAACTTTGCACATTTCGGTTTATATTTTGTTTATTTTATTGTCATAGTGCAAAATTTTTGATAAAGCCCCAAATCTTCTATTAAATGAAAGTTGGTCTTCTAGACAAGCTGCAATAAATATAGATATTTTAAAGCCTGCATTAACTCGTCGCCTCAAACTTCATCGGACATTCAGTTCCACTATTCAGCAAAAAAGGATACACACAGAGTTTTTGCTTTGAAGAGAAAATGTTATTTCAAAGAAACCTCACTGATGCATTATGGTCTTACTAGAAAGCAATTTAGAAGATTAGCTCTTGACTTCATTCAAGTGAATGGTAAAAATTATCCTGAATCATGAAATAGAGGAAATTTAGTCCATTTCGAATTTATATTCCCCACGGTCCACTATAAAGACAACATGCTGAAAAGAGCATCTCCACACATTAGTACTAAAATTTTGAAATTTTGTTACCTGAAGCATTTTATCAATCAGTTCAAATCTGCTCTGGATAATAAGATACTACCAAGTAGAGGCAACTCAAAGTCGCCTGTCCATTGATTGCTCTTCAAAGATGTTATTAAAAAATTACCTTTTCTTATTAAAGTACAGACCATGGCTAGTCAAGGATTTTTTTATTTTCAGTTGATTTCTCTAACTGTAATGTATGAATTAAATATGTAATTCTTAGGTAGGTAAAAAAAGAGACTTATGTTAATTTATTTTTTATTATGTCAACTGTATGTTCTGAGTAACATGTCCAAAGGTTTGAAAAAATATAACTTCATAATTTTATTATGTTGGGCTTATACCTTTGTTACACATTGTTTGTTAGAGAAAAAATGAAGCATCCATTTCTCTCATAAAATTTTATTAATCTAGTAAAATTTTATCGTTTTCAGTAATAACTATATTTGTTTGCAACGACGATGAAGAATTAGATGCTTGCGTTTAGACGAGCTATTCTTATGACAATTGGAAAATTGTTCTATCGCCTAACTTTTACATTAATAATTGGAAATCCCCTAGTTTAATATTATTGACAATTGTAATAAAAATAATAAGGAACTAAAATAGGAAAGGAATGGGATGAATTAAACTTCTGTATATTAACTGCAAATACAGAGCCTTTAAACTGAAAATGCTTATTAACGTTACCTAGAAGTAAAAACGAATTAAGGTGAAGTAGGAATTCAAAAGCTAATGTGTTGTGGCCAATTTATTTTAATTTTGTCTATATCGATTTGAAATGTTATTAGAGGTGGGTGACATTTTCATTTTGAACTTTATAAATCAAAACCATTATTTTAACTAAAAAAATAAATTTGTAAGTAAAGTAGGTGGTTCTTTTTGTATACAGGTATAGGTATTTAATGTATCCACCTACAGATGTTTTGCATGTGTTCACAATAGGAAATATATCAATAATTGACTTGCATGTACTTTTAATCTCAAAATAGTTTTATAATAACTTACATTTACTGCTTTTATTTATATTATTTAAACATCTTGCCATAAATAAATCCCCCGTGCCCTTTGCTATGTAATACTTTTTGTATAATAATTAGAAAATGAAGATTCATTATTGCCCACAAACTCATAAATTATAGATAATTTTCTTTTAGCACCAATGAAATTTGTCCCATTGTCAGAATAAATGTGATCAGGTTTGCCTGACGAGAAATAAAACGTTTCAAGGCGTCTATGAAGGCCTCGGTACTTAAATCTGTTGCTAATTCAACATGAATAGCCTTTGACAAAAACAAACAAATATACAAATATATGCCTTATACGTTTTACTTCCACGTTCCTTTCTATCATTTAAAATAAACGGACCACCGTAGTCTACGCTAACATGAGTAAAACTTTCTGATTGGGCTATTTTTACTAATGACTTAACACTTAAATTAATTTCTTCAACCAGAAGGGGACCAACATTTCTATTTGATTTAAGACATTTCAAATTATTATAAAACCTATAACAATACGCAATTACGCGCTTCAGTTTTGTAAAAGAGGAATAATTGGAGAATAAGTTCAATGTGGTATTTGTACATGTTAAAGACACCGTTTTTGATTTACACTCAGGTAAGTCTAAATTGGCCTCCATTTTGTAAGGTTTAAAATTGTTGAACGGTCAGATAACCATTGAGGACTAGACCACCATAGATTATTGTTAACTAAATTTTGCGGAGTAGTATCTCTAGAGGCAATATCAGCAGGATTTTCCTTACCTTGTACATAACACCAATTTGATCTAGATGTTATTGACTAAATCTCTGCGATTCTATTAGACACAAACGTTAGAAGACAGTTTGATTCTGAATTTATCCATGCCAAAACTATCTGAGAGTCAGACCAAAGATAAATAGTGGCCTGAAATGAGAAATTTGCTCTAACTTTTTTAGTAGTTTTGCCAGCAAAAGAGCAGCACAAAGTTCAAGCCTGGGGATAGTTTGAGCCTTTAGCGGAGCTACCTTTGTTTTCGCAATTAATAATGACACCTGAACATTTCCTAGAATGTCGATGGTTCTAATATAAGCGCAAGCAGCAAAAGCAGCACTTGACGCGTCGCAAAGCCGTGAATTTCTATCACAATTGGGTTGTTACACATGACATGCCTACTTATCGCTAAATTATTTAAACTATGTAATTCGTTTTATGGGTCATCCACAATCTATGTAAATGTTCGGGAATGGGATCATCCCACTTTTAAATTTTGTGACCACAACTTCTGAATTAAAATTTTTAAAACGATTGTTACCGGGCTAACTAATCCGAGTGGATCGAACACATGCGCAATTACGGAAAGTATTGTTCTCTTAGTAACCGCTCTTTCCGGCATTAAATTTATGCGAATAGAAAGAATGTCGCGAGATGAAGACCAAATCAATCCCAATGTTTTGTAAATTCGCATTCTCCAAACAAATTTAAATTTTCGGATGGAAAAACATATAATTTTGTCAAGGTATCGACATCATACACCTCTATGTTTGTAGGGAAAAGCACCCAGAATTACAAATTAAAATAACTTGTTTTATTACTTCTATTAATTCTTATTTGGTGTCAAACCCAGTAAGAAGGTCGTCTACATAAAAATCATTTTTTATTATAGACGAAGCTTTAGGATACACCAAGAAATTTTCTTTGGCTAGTTGATGTAGACAACGAATTGCCAAATATAGCGCGGACGTAGTACCATATGTAATTGTGTTTAGCTCCAAAATTTCATGTCTTCAGAAGGATCATTTCTCCAAACAATTGTTTGAAGCGAACGTTGTGATGGGTCGACGAGTATCTGTCGATACATTTTAACGATATCTGCTGAAATGACATATTTATATTTTCTGAACCTAATTAATAAATCACACAAGTCATTAATGATACGAGGGCTACATGCTGAAGATCATTAAAGGACCACCCTGATGTGCTCGGAGATAAACCGTCAAAAACAACACGTAACTTTGTGGTAGTGCTATCTTTTTTAGTTACGGGATGATGTGGAAGATAATATGTCGGATTCGAGAGATTATTGACAAAAGACATATGTTGTAATTCAATATATTCATTAATAAATTTTCTATAATCATGCCTTAATTGATGATCTACCTTTAAACGTTCTATTCTTTTAATAGTGCTCGACCTTGAATCACCCAACAAATTTACAGAGTGTTTAAACGGAATTACTACAGAAAAACGACCTTCGGACGAGCGAGAAAAGGTTGACTTAAATAAGTCCTCGCAAGCAATATCGTCATCTGAAGGAGCAACAGGAATGTTACATTCCTCCAACTCCCAAAACCTTTCTAGAGAAAATTCCCGAGATAAATTGCAAACACTTTTATTAGAGGGCATACTTAAAGAACCAGATATTATCCATCCAAATAATGAATCGTGCAGTATTGGTAAATTCGTTTTCTGAGTAACTGAACCCTTCAAGACTTCCCAGAATATGGATGCTTCTAGTAATAAATCAATTTCCGAGGATACATTAAAGGAAGGATCCGCTAAGATCAGAGATATCAAATGTGGTAGCAGGTAAAGGTTCCGTTATACGAGGTATTATGAAACAATCAATCCTTTTGTTATAATCAGACACTAGCGAATGAATGCGAACAGTGCATTTTCATTGAGAAAGGACTTCGTGGAATTTATGCCAATAATCGAAATATTTGTTGATGATTTTCCTAATCTAAGAAAATTAAACATTTTTGATGAAATAAAATTAGATTGGGATCCATTGTCCAGTAATGCTCTACAATTATGAAATTTTCCTTAGAATCTACAACCTTAATAATTACTGTAGATAATAAAACATGGTGATTGGCATTATTTGCTAAATTTACTTGAACGACCGGAGTATCTTGAACATCAACATGTAATAAAACATTGTGTTTTTTATGACACTTAGTACATTTACGTCCTTTACATTTAAATAAGGAATGTCCTTGACACAGACAATTCTTACACAATTTATGTTGAGTAACGTGAGACAACCTATCTTCAATAGAAAGCCCCAAAAAAGCATTACAATCATAAATTAAGTGATCTGCTGAACAAAAGAAACATTTCCTTTCAAATGCGACTAAATTAACCGATTTATGTCTATTATCTTTAGGAATCTTATTAACGCCACCGTTTATTTCGAGGGTTTCTAATAAATCTGCTCTATTCCTTAAAAAATTAGTAAAGAATTCAAATGAAGGAAAATCTGCCGATGATTTATGTCGCTCCCATTCTGTTAGCGTAGATTTATCCAATTTACTACAAATTAAAAAAATCAATAACGAATCGACTGATAAACAATCGCTTCCAAACGATTTTAATGCGTGTAAATGTTTAAACAACGTATCGATAACATTGCGTATGTTCACCGCCGATTCCTTATTCATCCTTTCCATATCAAATAATGCCTTTATGTGGTTGTGACACAATCATTTTTGTTGTTATATCTATTACAAATTAATTTCCAAGCAATCTCATAATTTTCAGCAGATACTTCTAAGGAATACAAGCATTTAGAAGCATCACCTGATAATGCTGACCGTAAATATAAATACTTTTGAACTGAATTGATTGACATATTATTATGGATTAATGTTTCATATGTCTTTAAATTCCAACCACTCATCATAATTACCTTTAAATTTTGGTAAATTAATTATTGGCAATTTTACTGACTGAGACAAATCTGAACCACAATTTATTCCCTTTAACGCAGGCTCTGAAGTTGTATTAGATTCAATAAGGTATTTTGCCTTACTAATTAAATGAAAGTAATTATTGGTGAACGAATTTCTTACTTCATATTCACTTTCCAAGTTATTATCAGAACAAATTAATTCTATCTCGTCTTGCACCGATTTAAATTCCCCAAAAAAAGATTCAGCGTGACGCACATGGTCAGATAATTCCGCTAAACTTTCGTTAGTAATTGTATTATTTGAATCGAATTTATCCGCTAACAATTGTTTAAAATTCGTTAATTTCTTTTCGATGCCACCCCCTTTCCTATGCAACTTTTTAATCTCCGTCATTATAACAAAAAGTAAAAGGTGATACAACGCGTTAATTCACGTACAATTACAAATGAATAATTTAAATCTACACCCTATTACCAACCGAAGACAGCAAAAAATATTGATTTATACGTTTTATAGGATATTAATTAATAAGGAGCTCACCAATTATATCTATTCTTCGTTGTTGTTATGCCTTTATCATTATGAACGTGTCATGACGTAGGTTTTTCCAACAATTTTCCATTTAAATTCTTCAGTTCGAATATATACCATACTTAATTTTCCATATTACTTCATACGGCTCGAATGGACTATGAATAATTTTATTAACGATAGAATGGACTCTAATTAAAATTTCTTCATTTGTCGCTTATTACTTGTATACTCAGTATACTATTGGCGCGGAGTAATAAACCTGTCAGAATTATCGAATCTCCCATATTGCAGTGGCGTAGGTACCTGATACGTTTGGAAAATCATATTTTTAGTAGGTAAATATATTATAATAGTAAAATCTACCTTGATATGAATTATTATGTGGTTATATGTTATTTATTTTATTTGTATAGTAGATCACATTACAAATTTTACTTCTTACGTATTATATACCATTATTTTTGTATCTTGGTATAATACCCACATCTACGGCTATGATTCTCGTTTCGTCAGTACCTGACTGATGGCAACGTGCTTATACAGATTAAGCTATTGTTCTCAGACCCTAGATGGGTCGATATGCTGCAAGAGCGGCACAATGATCGTATTTTGGTTAGAATTTATTGGTTTTTACTTAACCGTAGAAGTACCGTTTTCACAAGAAAATAAAAATTATTTCAAGCAATTATGATTTATTACTCCGCGCCAATAGTATACAGACTATAGATTTATATGTTATTTTATCTGCTAACGACGTACAATGATTTCGCTAACACTGTGAATTTCTTATCACCTAGCGCTCTTTTGTAAAAATAGTAAAACATATGCGCAGTGTTTAAAATTAACGTTTCATGACAAAACATATAAAATTGAACAGCAGTATAAAGGGGCGCAAATTACTTTATCAATGCGATTGAAATATAAATCAAATGCAGCACACGTTCAATTTACACTTCTGCCACCATGTTGTCGAAATTAAAGGTCTAATTCGACCAATAATGTTGGGGGATATTAAAGAAGTATTAAAGTTTTATAATCAATGACTTATGTTTCAAATACAATTATTAATTTTAAATGTACAATTAATTACAATAAAAAAAAGATACGGAATTATTAGCGATGAGAAAACGATAGCCACACTGATCAATGTCAATAAAAAATAATTGAAATTGGCAAGCGAATTGAAAGTTAAAAGTTATAACTACATATATTGAAGAAAATGTGAAAATATTGGAATTACCGACATCTAAACATAAGATACTAATAACTAAACTGGGTCTTAATGTGCTTATTACAAATGTCGACGAATGATTATGTTTTCTAATTTTGGCATACAACGCTCGTGCCGAATCCTCCCAATCATGAATTATGACACTGAAACATCGACTGGTGTATTATTAATATTATCGATTGTTTAGTTTTATTATACAAGGTCGGGCACTATCAACGAACTATTTATATATCAAGATCACTTGAAACGAAGTTTTAAAATATTTTGGATTGCACCTGGTGTTCAAAAATAAGTATTATATTAAGAAGTTGGATTATTTTAAATTGATCCCAAAGGAATGTTAAAAAGCTCTTGTAAGATGATGTAAGACAATGTTGCTTGTTGTTACTTAAGTTAATGTAATTTTTTGAAAGGTCAGAAAATCACTTAAAATCGATTTATTTTAGAGACCAAAGTAAGTAGGTGGTTCAAACTTCTGACATCGGAGGATAATTAAAAAAAAAAAGATACAATTTTCAATAGTTGTCACACTTAGTACATTTACTGAGTGCACATTTTAAAAATATTTTTGATTATACATGGTATTCCAAAGAGTCGTGGCAGCATAAACTTACATTTTTTTAAATGGAACAAGGTTGGAAAAGATATCATCAAGAGCTTTAAAAAAGTATAACATATCAATATATTGGATACGAGAAAATAACTTGGAGCTGTTACCCTGGCCAGCAAAAAGCCCAAATTTTAACATTATCGAAAATGTTTGGGCTCGAATACTTGCTGTTATCCGAAGACAACAAGGGCCAAATTTTATACCAGTAAACCGTAATGCACTAATTGCAGCCATTGATACCGCATGGAAAACGATTAATATTAATTATATTGATACCTTGATAGCGTCAATGAGCAGACACCTCCAAGAATGTATCAATAATAATGGAGGTCACACCCATTATTGATTTTTTATATTTATTTATATAGTAATACCTTTATTTAAAAAAAAGTTTTCATTTAATTTTAAACTATAACTTGGTATCTTAATTATAATTATGTAATAAATTCTTGTCAAAAAACTAAATATATACGTTGACAATAAGAATTGCCTTAGTTTTTATTTTCACTTTTTATATTAACTACAGAAAAAAATGAAACGTCATAAAATATACATTTTGTAAGGACTAAATATTATGAATAGAGAGTTTAATGATTTTTTTTTAATAACTTACAATAATTAGTAGGTTAGATTTATTTAAAATAAGTAATAATCAGTCAACCCAAATAACCATGTTTAGTTTTTTGATTTAATTTAAAAGTTATTGCTTGTAGACGTTTTTTAAATCAAAATTATTTCTAATTTTAATTTTGTAAACATTTCCTAAACAAAATTTTGATTCGATAATTAATCGAGCTATGGTGTTTAATTAGCGATACCTTCAAATATATTCTTTAAAGAAAAAAATTAAGTAAGCAACGTAAATTATCTATTTTCTAAAACGTGCTTAGTGTAATGATTCATTCTACAGTCCTTCTATAAGATAACCCCTGCTGAGACTACCTGCTGTTAGAATTGTAAATGATACCCTTAAGCCCGCTTCACAATGTGCAAACTTTTGTTTACAGAAATTGTGGTGTCCAAGTTTTAAATTTCATGAGTGTACAGAGTATTTTAGACAATATAGCTAATTATCAGTAAAAATGAGATATCGTTTAACGCTATGTTATAAAGTTACTTGAAATAATTGAACATGTATTTTTTTTAACATGTTATTTCCATGTCATTAACCGTGTTTAGTATTAATTATTTTTATTATCGAAACCTTTATTACAGGGCGAAGTAAAATGCAAACCAAGCAATATATCAAGATTTTAAATAGATCACTCTATATATCTTTTTTGGGATTGCTAGTACAATTAATTACATTTCAAACGATATAGTATGTGTAGGGTATAAGTTAAGGGAAACGGTAAATATTTTATAAAACCAAAAGATATTGTATTTATGGTGCAAAATTAAGGTATCTTAAATTTTTACATAAAATATCTTGTAAATTTTGGGTTAAAGTTATAGGGGAGCAACAGACTGGTGAATCTAATTATGTAATAGTACTCTCTGAAGATCATTCTTATATACAGAGTTGCGCAAACTTCTGCAACTGGAAGATAACATCGTTGGGAAAATATAATTTTCAAAATTGGTCACATTTTAGTACAGTTATTGAGTACACAGTTTAAAATATATTTTTAAATGGAACACACCGTATTTTCTTTTAAGGTTTGATTAGATCTCATGAAGTGCTTTAAGAAAATATAGCATGTAAATGTATTGTACAGGGTTTTTCAGAAGGTACAGCTAATTCTTAGTAAAATGATACCTACTTTAACTGTCTGTTACAAAGTAACTTGAAATTAATTTCACATATTTTTTATAAAAATGTTATTTTTATGCCATTAACTGTGTTTAATGTTAATTACTTTTATGTTAAGTTTTTCCAGTTCCTTTATAACAGAGCGTTAAAGTAATTTGCTGTATGTCTTAAAATAACCTGTACAATACATCAACATGCTATATTTTTTAGGAGCTCTTGATGAGATCTTTTCGAAACTTAAATAAAATAATGGTTTGTTCTATTTAAAAAATGTAAGTTTATGGTGCCAATTTCCGAAGCACCAGGAACAATCCAATTTTTTAAATTTGATTTCAAGTAATCTCGATGTATGTATGCGTTTCTTAAATTATTTGTCGTTTTAATACTACAGAATAGATTATTGATAACACCCCACACCCTGTATAATAAAAACTAAATTGTTTTGCTTTTCGAAAACGTTTTGCTTTTGTTATAAAACTGCCTGTTTTAAAGGTATGTCATTATTTTAATCCTTAAATATTTGGAAACATAAGTCTCGGCTACAATTATTATTTAAGTTTAAGTTCTGGACAAATAAACATTGCACACACTTTAATATAGTTACGCCTAGTTAAGAAACAATATAATTAACGAGCAGTTAGCAGTCCATGTTTATTTATAAAGTTCGTGTTAGTAATATACCTATTTAAATTGATTAAGTAATAATCACTTAGCATTAATTTTTAATTAATTTTTAACGTTTTTATAAAGAGAATATACAAAATATAATCAATTTCTTGACTTATTTAAGAATAGATAACAGTTTTTTATATATATTATTTAGCACATAAATGGAACAACTTTTCAGAGACTACAGATTTTTTTACATCATTTCACATTACTTAATATTTCTGAAGACTTTTGTTACAACTGAATGTAGGGTTAAAATTTTGTAAAGATAACGTAGGATATTTTATCTGTACGTTAAAAACTAAATTAAAAAACATTAAAATTTTTAGTTTTAATGTTTAACCTGCTGAATTAAAAGTAGCTATTCATTCTCCTTGTGCTGAATTAAGAAAGTGGTAGAACGTAAATATACACATACAGCAATAATCCTTTCGATCGCGCGTATATATACGTTTGCAGCATTAATTGAATAAATTTTCCGTACGTATATTTACGTGTGCCGCTTATTCTAAAAACGTAGAGATAAGTAACACGTACAAATGAATAATGATGATGATGATGAAAGTTATAATGATCTTAAACTCAAAAGTTTAAAGTGTTTATTGGTACTCATACAAATACTAAAAAAATAACAGTAGGTGTCAAAAATAACTAAATACGATAAACAAAATAATTTGTATGTACCTAACAAAACTAAAAGCAAATATTTAAAATTTTTATACTGTGTGGTATTTCTCAAAACATGGAATGAGACAAAAGCTACATCACATTCTTCACATATGTACCTCGTATCTTTTCTTCGTTTGGGCCCCAATTTTGTATGTTTACAGACATGGCAGATTCTTTTGTGAATTCTTTTTTCCCTCCTGGAACAGCTGGAATTAGTTTTGGAAAGTGACGACCAATTAATCGAAACGGAACATCTGCAGAAGGTCTCCCTGGTTTCCTTTGGTCTTTCATCTTTAAAAAATTTTTCAATGATTTGTCTTACAAGTTCAAGTTGGAAATCGGCTAAAGACATATAATTACCAGTCTTCACTTTATACATGGCATGGGAATTTGTAACTGTTAAATCAACCAAATGAAAAAATATTTTTTTGTACCATTTTATTGTCTTTCTTAGGCACTGTACTGAAGTGAGCAACATGTCAATTTTGTCAACAGAACCCATGTTCTCGTTATAATACTTTGGTTTTTTTATTGTTTCTCCTTGTCGGTTTTTTCTTCCCTGTATCTACAATTTTCTTTGTATGCAGAGTAGTAAGCATGTACACTTCACGCCTATCACGCCATTTTAGAACCATTATCTTATCTGTATGTTGAGTAATGATTTCACCTTGTTTCAACTTTTTTTCTAATTGTGGCATACCTTTTCGATTACTGCGGACACTCCTACACAAATTAGTTTTGTGTTCATGAAGATACTCTGTAAGAATTGGACTGGTGTACCAATTATCTGTAAATAAGTTGTGACCTTTTTTTAAAGTAAGGTTTTATCAAAGTATGAACCACCGCCCCAGAGATACCTAAAGCTTTGTCAACGTCGTCTAGCTCAGTGGTTGCTCCAGTATATATTATAAAATCTAGTACATAATCTGTTTCGACATCTGCGAGCACAAAAAATTTTATTCCAAACCTATGTCGTTTACTTTTGATATATTGTTTGAACGATAGGCGCCCTTTGAATAACAATAACGATTCGTCAATGCATAGATTTTCAAATGGAATAAAGTTTTTACAGAAGTTTTTAGGGATGAAATCACTGAATTTATTTTGAACATCCTGTCACCAAGTTTTTGCTCTTCGTTATTGCAGAAATGGAGAAGGCGTAACAAAAGCAGGTACCTGTCTCGGCTCATCACCTTCTGAAATATTGGAGTTAGTAGAAGACGGTCTTGAGACCAACACTCATTCAACTTTAGCTTTTTGTTCCGAGAAATAAGCATAGTCATTTCCAGAAATAGAAATATTTCTTCTGTGTTGGTTCCACGCCAATGATTTAGCCTTGAACATCTTGATTTGTTTGTATTTCGCGTAACAAATTCAAAATATCTATTTGTTTCTGTTGAACCTGTTCTGCTAACTCTTCTGTGAAATAACATTGAAATTACGCTAGAAAATTTTGTCATCTTCTAAACCAAGAAGAAAACGGAATCCAGAATTGGTATTGTCAAAAAAATAGTTTTGTGGTACAAAGTCATTATCTCTACTTCAAGCGAAGACTGGAATATTCGAGTTTTGCGGTCTTTTCCGTTTTGAAGGCCCAGGCTCATCTACTGCTTCATCCGCACTATCAGCGTCACTGTAATTATTTTCTGCTTCTTCCAATTCAAAATTACTTTCTGATTGATCGGATTCCGTTGTAGTTAGAAGTTTAGTTAAAAATTCCGCTTCAGATGCTGATAAACCAACATAATTGTTCATTTTAGGGGGTTAGGTAATAAAATCACGAATAACACGCACTACGCTAATGCAACTCATAGACTGCTGTATATCAATGAAAACCTAAGACATTACGAGAATTAAATCAGGCGTTAAAACCATCGTACGTACATTTACGCGTACAGCACTAATTTGTGAAATCTAGGAACGGAGATTTACGGGTATAGCATATGGACAGTGCATTTATAAAACGTACACTTATGAAATTTAAAACTTGGACACCACAATTTCTGTAAACAAAAGTTTGCACATTGTGAAGCGGGCTTAAGGGTATCATTTACAATTCTAACAGCAGGTAGTCTCAGCAGGGGTTATCTTATAGAAGGACTGTAGAATGAATCATTACACTAAGCACGTTTTAGAAAATAGGTAATTTACGTTGCTTACTTAATTTTTTTCTTTAAAGAATATATTTGAAGGTATCGCTAATTAAACACCATAGCTCGATTAATTATCGAATCAAAATTTTGTTTAGGAAATGTTTACAAAATAAAATTAGAAATAATTTTGATTTAAAAACGTCTACAAGCAATAACTTACAAAATATATATTTTATGACGTTTCATTTTTTTCTGTAGTTAATATAAAAAGTGAAAATAAAAACTAAGGCAATTCTTATTGTCAACGTATATATTTAGTTTTTTGACAAGAATTTATTACATAATTATAATTAAGATACCAAGTTATAGTTTAAAATTAAATGAAAACTTTTTTTTTAAATAAAGGTATTACTATATAAATAAATATAAGAAATCAATAATGGGTGTGACCTCCATTATTATTGATACATTCTTGGAGGCGTCTGCTCATTGACGCTATCAAGGTATCAATATAATTAATATTAATCGTTTCCCATGCGGTATCAATGGCTGCAATTAGTGCATTACGGTTTACTGGTATAAAATTTGGCCCTTGTTGTCTTCGGATAACAGCAAGTATTCGAGCCCAAACATTTTCGATAATGTTAAAATCTGGGCTTTTGCTGGCCAGGGTAACAGCTCCAAGTTATTTGCTTGTATCCAGTTGCGCACAACCTGCGAAGTATAGGGTCATCATATCCCGATAGTTAATTATCGAATGTTCCAAGAAAATATGTGTAAATAGTAAATGGAATCTACTAACGTAACGTTAAGTCGTTAATTATAGTTACATAACTCTCCTTTCATAAGATATAGTTCATATTAATATGCTTATTGTAAAGCTTCGTACACACCTGAACAACAAACCGAGGAACAAACAGAACAACGAACCGAACGGCAATCGGAACATTAATTTGGACGGTGCTACGTACGAATTTTAGAACAGATTCGCAAGTCCTGATTGTTCCACGAACGGTTTGCGGCGTTCCCGCAACTTGTCGGTTTTTCTCCGACATCAAAGAAAATGCGCGCGAATGCGTTTGCAGGTTTGGACGAATCTAAACAAAACGGCGAACAAACTTATGCGGGAGAATTAAATTATTTTTTTTGTCCTCCCTTTTGTGGGTTTGTTGTGTTTTAGGTAATATTATGGAGTTGACAGAAGAAAAATGTTTTAAATTAATCAGTGTTTAAGAATGCAAGAAAAAATGATGTCCCTATTAGCATCATTTGGGCGGAAATTTCCAAAATAAAAAAAAGCAAAGTAAATTATAATTTTTACTCTTCTTTGTGCGTAAAATTTGGTTGGCACTATCTTCTTGTTTTCCGCAATTTTCTCTTCTCAATAATAAATATATATGAACTGAAAACTACTGAAAATAATTATGGGAACAGCACAAACGTTCCGTTTGTTGTTCGGATTGTGGAAATCATAAAAGATCGTTTGTCGTTCTGTTAACTTAAGCAACAATTTTTTGGCGAATAAAGATTAGTTTGTGATGTAATATTAGAAACACAAATTTATATCATATCAAATTTATGACAACTTAAAACCAAGAACGTGTATGTTATTGCTAAGAAATTATTAAGGAAAAGCGCAATTGCAGTGTAAATATTTATAATTAGATATTTTCGAAAGTTTATAAGTCCTCTATTGTAATCTTAATACTTAAAAGAAAATCCTGTCCATTAGCATTATAAGGAAATGGCTTTTACTTTATGAATAAGTTTCAATAACAATAGAATATCCTTGCTTGTTTAATTTACTTCCTTTGAGTCATATTGCTCTAAGGGTTGTTACATTGGTCATTAGAAGTATGTAATAAATAAACAATTACCTACTGTTTGAGAAGGGGTAGTGTGAACCAATAAATAAAGTAAGAAATGTAAATTCCATTTTAGTTTAAAATTTCAAGTGTTGTGAAAATGCCACCTCATCTCGGTGCTGATTTGAAAGCGCGGATTGTTTCGGAATTAGCGGCGGGCCGTAGCGTGCGTGAAATTTCACGTATGTTAGATATACCAAAAAGCACCGTAGGGCATTACCGAGTAAAATGGAATCTTGAACACACTTTGGAAAGAGCCATCGGAAGTGGTAGACCTAAAGTATCTACACGTGCTCAAGATCTCGAGTTGTTTCATTACGTAACAGAACAACCATTTGCTACATACTCCAGGGCTATAGCAGATACACATTTTCCCGGATGCCGTATAACTGCACAAAAAGATTAAAGGAGATGGGAATAAAGAAGTATAATGCTGCTGCGAAAGAAGTTCTCAGTGACGAAAATATGAGACGTCGTCTGGAATTTGCAAGGCGATATGTGAACGAACCTTTGGAATTTTGGAATCGAGTGATTTTTAGCGACGAAAAACGTTCAATAGCCGCAACGATGGACCACTAAAAGTTTTTAGAATGGAAGGAACTCGTTACGAAAATAATCACATATGTCCTAAAAACGAAGTGGTTATTTTTCTGTGAATGTGGGGGTTGGGTTAGCGCGCGGGGTCCAGGAGTTTGTTGGGCTATCGATGGACGTCTTGATTCTGCTGCGTATTTAGATATTTTGAAACTATTATGAAACCTTCAGTCGAAGTGTTTTATCCAGACGAAGATTATATTTTCCAACAAGTAAGTATTCTTATTTCACTATACTTTCTCCAAAAATAGTTCGGGATCTGTTGAATTAACATTTTCATAATGTATTTTTGTTGTTAAAGGACAACGCCCCTATTCATACTTCGCGGGTTGTGCGCAATTGGATACGAGAAAATAACTTGGAGCTGTTACCCTGGCCAGCAAAAGCCCAGATTTTAACATTATCAAAAATGTTTGGGCTCGAATACTTGCTGTTATCCGAAGACAACAAGGGCCAAATTTTATACCAGTAAACCGTAATGCACTAATTGCAGCCATTGATACCGCATGGGAAACGATTAATATTAATTATATTGATACCTTGATAGCGTCAATGAGCAGACGCCTCCAAGAATGTATCAATAATAATGGAGGTCACACCCATTATTGATTTCTTATATTTATTTATATAGTAATACCTTTATTTAAAAAAAGTTTTCATTTAATTTTAAACTATAACTTGGTATCTTAATTATAATTATGTAATAAATTCTTGTCAAAAACTAAATATATACGTTGACAATAAGAATTGCCTTAGTTTTTATTTTCACTTTTTATATTAACTACAGAAAAAATGAAACGTCATAAAATATACATTTTGTAAGGACTAAATATTATGAATAGAGAGTTTAATGATTTTTTTTAATAACTTACAATAATTAGTAGGTTAGATTTATTTAAAAATAAGTAATAATCAGTCAACCCAAATAACCATGTTTAGTTTTTGATTTAATTTAAAAGTTATTGCTTGTAGACGTTTTTTAAATCAAAATTATTTCTAATTTTATTTTGTAAACATTTCCTAAACAAAATTTTGATTCGATAATTAATCGAGCTATGGTGTTTAATTAGCGATACCTTCAAATATATTCTTTAAAGAAAAAATTAAGTAAGCAACGTAAATTACCTATTTTCTAAAACGTGCTTAGTGTAATGATTCATTCTACAGTCCTTCTATAAGATAACCCCTGCTGAGACTACCTGCTGTTAGAATTGTAAATGATTACCCTTAAGCCCGCTTCACAATGTGCAAACTTTTGTTTACAGAAATTGTGGTGTCCAAGTTTTAAATTTCATGAGTGTACATATACGTGTGCAGCAGCGAAAGGGTTAAACCATTAATCAGCGATATTTTGTAAATTACAGTAATTACTCGTCTGATAATTAAATTCATTTGTCGGCTATTTGAAGAATACGAAAGAGGAAATTGTGAATGTAAATAGAAGTTGGATATCGGTGTTCTCTAACATATTTATTAAGTAACCAATTTAATTAATAACAACAATGAACTAGGAACTAATATCCCGTAAAACAATTTAATTATTCCGTCTGTAAAAGTTTTTCTATTTATACAGGGTTTCTATAAATGATTGTCTCATTAAGTTGGCAATTAAATGAACAAAATTAACGATAAACGGTAACGGAAACGATAAAATAACTGACAAATGATAACAATAGCATAAATTAATTCACCATCAGTTCGCATTATTTCCAATTTTCCAACATTCACCTGATGACACAATTATTTATAGAAGCCCTATTAGTTATATAATTTTGGTTAAATGTAAAAAATGTTGGCTATTTCGAGCTTAATCAGATGATAATGATGAATAAAACTTCGGAAGTTTTGTATTACATCGACTACGACCAATCGAGATGACTTTGATAAATTTTCAAGCCTTTTGTAACCATAGCAAACTTTGTTATTTCTTATGTCAGTTATATGGGATTTATATGTTATTAAATTGTGGCTTATCAATCATGTATAACAAGCCTCTCTTTAGATGATGAAAAATGTAAATTTATTTAAAACACACAATTCTGTATTTAGTGGACTATGAAACAAATGTCTTAATCGAATGTATTGTCATAACTTCGTTGCCTATCTACCCAAATCTTAATATTATTAATTTCCGTTTATCTGTTTTATTTTTCATGGTCAATGTTTTGTTGTTCACATAATTGACATATTTTTTTGAGTTAAGTACTTTTACTAAAGCACTTTTCCAATGAAAATATTTTTAAATTGAGAAAAAGTAGATATTTATGGTTTGCTTTATTTTGTACTTTGTACTTTCCTATGATTCTTTTAAAAAACACATTTGAAATAGAGTGTCTAAGAAAATATTAAAATCTTGTTTTGGAAAGTGTCATTCACAATCCTCGTACCTCTCTTCGTCAACTGATAAGTAATGTAAAAGTGCCCAAATCAACTGCTCAGAGAATTCTTAAAAATACAAGTACAGGTAAGTAAGATACGTTTTGGATACGTCGATTAACAACCAAGGGAAGCACAATAAGTCTTTTAAGCTTATTATTTATTATTTAAGCTATTTACTTAAGAACGGATTATGATAATCCCTTTTTGATATTTATCGTAAAATATAACATACATTTTAAATACGTTCAAACAATGCTCCGTTTCTTTGAAAATTTTTTCATAAACTGCACCGTCTGTTAGATATCGCAAATACTGGTCACGGAATAAACACCGTGAACAAAAGTTGGAAATAAAAAGCCGAAAAAATGCCGCGAAAGAAAAAGTATAGCTTTCATCACTTGTTGTACTACAAATACTGGTAACGGAACAAACGAAAAAACTGGGAAATAAAACCCGAAAAAACCGCGGAAGAAAAAGGCGGTAGAAAGAAAAGCCGAGCCGCAGAAAACAAGTCGGCGAAAAAAAGCCAGCGACTTTTTTCTAAATTCACAAATATTCTTACTGGTCAAAATTATAATCTATAAAATATAATTATATGTATTCTACTTTAAAATTTTAAATGCTCAGATTTTAAAATAGTACCCACTATACTTGTATCATTAAATTGAAGTTAAACAATAACTTATTGTATGAATCAATAAGTATTATTTTCAAGTTTAATGCCAGCTTAGTTTCACTAAATTTTATAAACTCTGATATGGACGTAATGAGACATTACGTAACAAATATAAAACTCAGGTGTCATAAAATCGTGTGTATGTAAATAACCCAGTACAGTAGCCATTGTCTCATGGATTTTGAGTTTACATCAGGTAGAAATTCTGCAAAAGAATTACATAAACATGGCGTCATGTCAATAAAAGCGAAACTCGCTATCTGTTTCATTTACTTCGAACTATATATCAAAAAAGTTAAACTTTTAAATAAAACAGTAGAACCTTCTAAATAGCGGTCACTAGAATTTGCTGCAAAACTGACCGGTATATGGAGGGGAGTTATTGGGAGGAAAAAAAATTTATTTCTATGTTGTTTATTAAAATCTTTTAAAGTATGGAACATAATACGATTCGCTAGGGGTACTATATATCTGCATTAAAAGTAACTATGAATGTGCTGATGCAATATTAAATAATTAGACGATATAATAATGGAAGAGTTATACATATTGAATACATAATACATACATTTACATAATATGTACCTATTTTTCTAATTGCTCGTTATACCTATTACAATAATTAATTACATACATATACATACCATTAAATTACATGTTTGTGAAATATTTTTTATTGAGGTTTGTTTTACATTTTATTTAGTTTGTAAAACAGAAGATTCACATTTTGATAAAATTTGAAGTACTTCTACCGCTAGCTCACTTTATCATTAGAAAATAAAACTTTGCAAATCTCTTAGTTTCACACTTCACCCATATCTTTAATGTTTGACGCTAAAAACTTCGGATTCTTCTGCACCACTTTCATTGTTGTTTACTATAGTCTAATTCACTGATCATATCTTGAATACTTAAATTGAGGCTTTCGGTTAAAATATCACAATCAATAGATGCAATTGTAACAGGCGAAACGTTTCTCTAGGCTACTGATATCCAAACTAAAACGCTGATTAAATTGATATTTTTTCTGCATCTTCAAAAAGACGTTCGGTATTTGTGAATGTTAGCTGCCTTTTGAATAAAAACTTTCTGTAGGCCATCTTAAAGTTTTGGATAATTCCTACATCCAGTGACTGGCAATGGGATGTGGTGTTTGGGAGTAGAAAAACAATGTTCACGTGGCATTACCCAGAAATAATAAGACGTTTCTATTTTTTTCAATTTTTCATCAAATTTTTTTTAGCCAGAAGTCATAATCTCTACCGTCATCAAGCTTTTTATTAGGTACCCATTCTACAAGACAATTTGTTGATATGATAGCTTTTAAAGCATCTTGGGTATTTACATTTTCAATAATTAACGGATTTTTATTATCACCTTCCATATTTGTACAAAATAAAATTGTCAATCATTGTTTTGCAGCTTTTTACCACTACATTTAACGTTTTGTTTTGCATCGCAAGGTAAAAAGTCCGGCCTCGTCAGCATTGTACACATTTTTGGGTGAATACCTTTAATATTACTGACAGCTTTGCTTTCCAAGCTTCAACAGTGTCAAGGTTAATATCAGCTGACTCCCAAAAATCTATTTTAAAGGTTATGCTATGTCTTTAAAAAATTTCAAGCCACTCTTTGAAGCTTTAAAATCTGTCATTGATAAATTTTCCGCAACTGTCAATGCTTTCTTTTTTTTATTAAAGGTCCAGATATGTGGATATATTTATTCCTAGCTTTACAAAACTAATTGTAAACTACTCGGTCAATTTCTAAACCTTTAGTTCTTAAATTTTCTTCTCCTCTGTATTGGAACCTTCTTCAAATAGCTTTTTAAATCACATTTGTTTTTTAAAATATCGTTAACTTGTGTTTTTCCAACACTAAAGTTTTCAGCCAACTGTCTAGGATTGGTATTGAACTTTCACTTTCCACAATTATAATCAATTTTCTCTTTAAGAGACAAACGTTTTCTTTTAGCGACATTGTAATTTTTCTGTACGTCTATATGTAACAGCATTGTTGAACATACTAACTCAAACTATGTACGCAAAATGGTTTTTTGAGGTGGAAATGAGCCTTTAATTGCACTTTCTCTGTAATGACTGTGTATTGTAAATCAAACAAATTCTTTAATCCGTTCTTAAATACCGGTAATTACTTAAGCTTCACCCAATAAAACAATTATACAGGTGATTCATAACTATTGGGACATAGGCTAAAGGCGGGTTATTTAGGCTAAAATATGACTCATATGACCCAATATTTCTTAATAAAATATTGCTGTGGAAAAAGATGCAGAGCTGTTAAATTAATTTTTTTTCATTTTAGCACACTCTTAATTCACTGTAATTTATCAATTCTTATCAAAATCAGCAGAGAAGCATAACTTTGACCAAGAACATTATTTTACATACTATTTACAATTTGTTGTAGGGGCGCTACGTGAATGATTTCTGATGATGAAATCGTTTGTAACTTTTTGGGAAGAACTTTTAGTGATTTTGATTAAAGAATATGATGTAAACATCATTTCTACACGATATTGGTGTTCCTGTTTAAATAAGAATAATTTCATCTGTTTTCGAGAAAAACGCAGTTGAACAATTCGTAGTGTCAGAAGGATTACAAATATTACTTTATTTATTACGGTACGTTTTGGACTGTCCGATAATTATGACTCTCTGTAGATTTTGATAAGAATTGATAAATTTACAATGAAATAATTAACAAAATGAAGAAAAATTTGTTATCTAACGCTTTGAATCTTTTCCACAGCATAATTTTATTAAGGCATATTAGGTCTTATGGTTTATTTTGGTTTAAATAAGTCGCCCTTAACCTGTCCCAATATTTATGAATCACCCTGTATATTATGCACAACTAGAACGGTAAGCTGTTGTCTACTAATAACCTTACTTAATGGCCGGAAATGAGAGGTAAAATTACATGTATTTTTCCAATTAAGGGCCGTAGCCGTTATTGAGAGGTGGTCGCTATTAGAGGGTCATTAATGGATATTTTTCGTATAATTGGTTTTGACCTAAAAAACTTTTGACGGTTTTAGAGGTAGCCGCTTTTAAGTGGTGGCCCAAAATATAGGCTTTGCATTATACAGTGTGTCAGTTTAAAATGGACTACATGAGATATCGAAAACCGTTGATATACAATGTTGGTTAAGTGGATCAAAAGTTGCGTACTTATATGTCTATAAATAATTGGTTTACTTTATTAAAACCGCTGAGTATTTAAATACAGGATGAAAACCAAAATCGGTGTTTTAGAAAACCTTAATATTTCACTTATTTAAGAAGCATGTTGATCAAATTTTTAGAATAGGTCTATGATCGTGGCCATTCCGAAAAATGTAATAAAAATGCCTAGGCCTACTCTTTTCGGCGCAGTATAATCAAAATTTATTTTTTCTTATGAGTTATATTGGATTTTGTCTTTTCAAATCTTCATTAAAAAATGCATTTCAAGCTTCTATAACAATCATATGTACGGACAACAAAAATACGAGAAAAATTTAATAATAATAGTTAATCATAGAACGCCGTGATAATGATACGAAATTTAACTCACAATTAGCATAGCTTTAGGAAATGAAATTATATTATTTCCCATAGTTCAATTTAAACTAGACTAGACAGACATCTGTGTCAAAAATGGATAAATTGTTTACTGCAATAATTGTTGTAATATCTTCTAATAGTATTGTTAGGATAATAAAACTAGATGGAAATAACAAAAAATATGTATTTCATAATAATTTTAATATAAAACAAAAGAAACTAACTAAAACGAAAGAATTAATTATGTACTGATTCACAAGACTGTTGCTGGTGTAATTCCATTAACCGCCACGAAAACAGCCATGCGCAATTCTTCTGCTTTTGAGTACACTTTATTTTTAAGATCTAGTTTTAAACTCTTAACAATACTATTAGAAGATTTTAAAAAATTATTGCAGTAAACAATTAATCCATTTTTTGAGACAGATGTCTGTCTAGTCTAGTTTAAATTGGAATATGGGAAATAATATGAATTCTATTTCCAAAAGTTATGGTAATTTGAGTTAAATTTCGTATTATTATCAGGGCTTCTATGACTAACTATTATTATTACAATTTTCTTGTATTTTTGTTGCCCGTACCTACATATGATTGTTATAAATGCTTGAAAAGCATTTTTACGAGAATTCAAAAAAGACAAAAATCCAAAATGGCGCCTATAAGAAAAATAAAATTTGGCTATGGCTGCGCCAAAAAGAGTAGGCCTAGACATTTTTTATTACATTTTTCGGAATGGTCACTATCTGTTACACCTATTCTGAAAATTTGATCAACCTGCCTCTTATAGTAAGTGAATTATTAAGGTTTTTGTAAAACACCGATTTTTGGTTTTCACCCTGTATTTAAATACTCAAGCGGCTTTTTAATAAAATAAACCCAGATTATTTATAGGCATACAAGTACGCAACTTTTGTTCCATTTAACCGACATTGTATATCCAACGGTTTCCGATATCCCCATGTAGTTCATTTTAAACTGGACACACTGTATAGAGTTAATTTGAAAATAATTTTTTTGGTTCCAGTTTATTTAAAGCATATATACCTCTTGACATAACAAATGAGACAAAAACTGATATTTAATTCTAAATTAAAATGCAAATTGTTTAAATCGCAATAACCAAAAATTACAACACATTTGAAAAAATAGAGAGTCTGCAACATCCCGTTTTTATTGATTTAAAAAGTATATATAAGTTTTTTTAAGATATCTCCCGATAAATTAAGACAATTTTTAAAAATATTTTTTGGAATCGTTTTTTACACATAATTTTTTGAAATTAATTAATATTTAATTATTAGATAATTAGCAATTTTTTTATTCTTTCAATGGAGACTTAATTTAGATAAAATATTTAAAATTCTTTTTTATAAATGGATGGCAGGCGTTCTATTTTAGAGCAATTTCTTTAAAAATTTAGCATCAGAAAAAAATGTTCACAAAACTAGTGCTTTTCAAAATTTGGGAATTTGTTTAGGTAAATTCGTACATTTAAATAGTCTCAAATTTTTTATAATTCACCATACCTTATTTTGTGTAAATTTAATAAGGGCTTAAATTTTTGGTCATTTCTTTGTAATATCTTTTGTAAGACGTTAGAAAATTCGGTTTTATTGTTTTGCATTGCTTTTGTTTAGTAGGATCAAGAGTAGGATCTTCTTGAAATACGTAATTTTTATAAACAATAAAATTAAATTCATGACAATAAGATCCTCCCCACACATTTGCAAATTTATTTGATGGCAGCATTTTGATTTTCAACTACCATAATTCTGCCTTTTCTGTTCAACAGTTTTTCTTTACAGGCGCTTTGTAGTTAAAACTTCACTTTTTTACTTGATCTATTTTTTCCAAAAATCTAATCGAATCTAGTGTTATTACATGCCGCTTTATCCAAAAATCGTATAATGGTTCTAGAGACATGCGAAAAAAATGAGAAAAAACTCTCCTATATACAAATTTGGAGTAATAAAAATAAATTAATGATTTAATGCATTAAATTTAAAAATCATACGTGTTTAGTACTTCAAAATATATAAAATAGACTTACTTGGAACTAAGTCACCGAAACCAATTGTTGTCATTGTAATAAAACAAAAATAGAATCCATCAAAAATGTCCAATCTTCTTCCCAAATTACAAAGAATCCAGCCCCAGCTGCTAGATACAAAACCAAAAAAGCTACTGTTCCTACAGCATAGCACGAAGTTCTTCGTACAATTGTAGCATTTCTGAAAATATAATGTTGTAAAGGGAATTTGTTTTTAAAAATTGGATTAACAAAAATGTTTACCTACACCATCCTGGCAAGCGATGCATAAACGCAGATAATGAAGAAGCAAAAAGGCGTCCCATATCTGCTATCACAGTAAGCGTTAAATTATTCCGATTAAAGCGAACACAATACAAAATGCTCTACCTTCAGTAGTTACAGGCACAGTGTTTCCGTAACCTAGAAAAAAAATCACGCGTTACGTCATATAGGTACTTTATTGTATGATTACAATTTAATAGTAAAATGATTCAACTGAAACCTTTACATCCTAGAAGCATTTTAAACAACTTGTGTTTTGTTTTTAGGTTTACTGATTTCGTATCTACAGTAAAAATATTCTCAAAAACCGTATCAAAAAGAAAACATTACTAGCAATACACGAAGTAGAGTACATGATGAACAGAATATATATTTGGAATTTGAATTGTTACGTACAACCCAAAGTGATGAAACTTTTCGATTTTTAACCGTTTGTAACTAAGGCGACACCATGTTTCAAGTTATTAAATAGTTGCGACTTATTTTTAAAGTAACTATAGGGTTGAAAATATTAATTCAAAAAAATTATCCTTTTATTCGATTTGTTCATTTATTAATTATTACTCGATGGTATCTATAAATGATTGTCTCACCGAATAAACGTCGTCTTGGCAAGGTGTTTGTTTTCTGAGGTTCAGGAAAACCAAAAAAATATTAAACATTAGTACCGTTACCCACACTAAATACTACACTAGATACGTTTTATCATTGATTATATATACTTCGTATTCAGATTGACCAACCTTATGAGATATATGGAAATACATTTTCTGATTAAAAACCGATACGTCATGTCGCTATTAGTACAAAATCATTATAATTAATTAGTAACCTTTAAAACAGGTTCCAAACTTTGATAATCAAAGTTACGCACCAACAAAGAATGTGACGGGTAAAAAGAAAGAAAATTATTGGCACCAGTCAGTCGAGCATTGTGATTATGCTTACCACATCTTTATATTTTGATAACAAATGAAAATGTTAAATATATAATAAATAAAACATGTTTTCGTTTTAAAAAGTAATTCAATTCAGATTTACATAACTTAATTTTGTTTTATAATTTATATAAGAATAAATTTATTTATATTATAATAATTCTTAATTTTAGATTAATTTTATTTAATGTACTACAATTACAAATTGTGATTGAGCACTTAATACCTTTCTAATAAGTAATCTGTTTTTGAGTAATAGTTATTTAAAAAAAGTAACGCAAAACGAATCAAGGTACGAAACTCCTTTGATAGAGTATTAGGAGTTGTTGCAGGTGAAGATGTTTTCTTGACGATTAAAAAACCGTGGAGTGTAAACTACAACTAAATGTCCCTATCTACTTAATAAAAAAGGATAAATAGTAATAAATTACAACTCGGAAAATTTCCGGCAAAGGTGAACATAATTTATTTTAATTTCGACTATTACAAATAGAAAAATAAAAATATATCTGGTTTTTTCTGAGACAAATTTCTTTAAACGCTTCAGATGCTTGGTGAATTTTTTCAGAATTTTTTAAATGAACATTTCAGATTATTTTATTTTTTTCATTCTCAAATCGATGTAAATCACCAATTCTAGTCGCTTCTTTGAGGGCGTCTGAGCCAAACCTATAAGGTAGAACTTTTTAACTGTTTAAAGAATTTCTCTGATAGGTATAATTTTTAGGCACAAATCTTCATTGTCATTTAAAGAATCCCGGTACCATTAAAAACTTTTTTAAAGCATGTCACAATTAATGCAAGAGATTTCAAAATGGCCACTAGCCTATTATTGAAAACCTTCTAAAACATTTATAGTAAAATTTAAGTTTTAAAAAATTATTAACATTTAAAATACAGTCATGATTTTTCATTTAAGAAAAAACTATTTTTTACTTTGCGTTTAGAATAAACCTATGTTAGATATTTACTTCATTTTGCATCGAATTTTGCTACTTTACGGCCCCGTTACAATCGGGAAAACGGAAAAAATCGGACTTGTCCTGTAAAACGTTACTACGGAATGATTTAATCATTACAACAACGATAATGATAAACAATGGAGAAATTGCCGTTGCTAATCATGTTTCGCAAATGCACCTAGATTTAAAGGGTTCATTCCAAATTTTGAAATTTTTCAATTTAATGTTTTTAAATTTTGCTTTTAATTTGGCAGAACGAAGTAAAATACATATCAACATTCGTCCGTGAACCTTTTAACAGTACTCATTTTGAGTTTCAAGCTTCTCATTCGTAGTGTTAAATTTGAGTTTCCGGACTTATGACGTTAAGTACACCGTCAGAGTTTGAAATTTTTCTCCTATTTGAACGGGATCAAATGTCAAAAACAACGTCAAACTAATTTTAATGATTTTAAGCATTTTCGAGAGTTTTATAGGTTCGAATCGAACTTCAACTTGTTTCCAATTGGTTCTTATAAAATTGGATTTTGTTCTAGCACTGAAATTACTCCACATGAATCTTATAAGAAGCCGTTCGCGTGCGTGAATAAACTTATAAAATTTGAACTGATGTTAGTCAAAAAATTAATGAAAACATCTTTCAGAAACCATGGTAATAAGTACCTATTTTATAAATGTCACCCATTACTTTAAATTTTTAAGCATTTTACTTTTTATTGATAAACGAATAAAACGACAAATCTTTTTCAACCGCTCAATTCAAACTCGCGCTTAAATAGATGGTTTCAGTCGTTTTTGACTTTCGTAATTTGATTAATCACCTAATTTCGGATAAGAAATTTATACAGGATATATCACGACCAACGGAGCGCTTCCTCGAGTTTTGTTATTTTCTAATAAATTGAAAATACAAAGAATCGTATAAATAAAAAACGGCTACAATTTAAAATAATTTTCAAATATATAAAGTGGTTTAAAAATACAGAATACATCAAGATTATGTGATTTTTTCTTATTAGTAAAATCGTATTGAAATAAATCAAGCAATTAGAAATTGAAGTTTTAAAACACTTTTTTCAAACAAATCTTCAGCATTGACTAAGTATACTTAATTCCCCGTTAGTTGGTTAACACTTAAAACTGGATTAAAATACAAAATGATACAATTCTTTTGATAAAAGTACGTAGTTTTTTATTTTATAATTTACAATAAATTCTATAAATATAAATAAAGAAAATATAATAATAAATGATAAAAGCAAAGAAATTTATTTATTTTGTAATATCCGTAACTTAGGATTTTGTTTGTTTGATTTTTGTTTTTCGAAATTTCTGAACAAATCAGTTTGGCATTGTAATAAATTTTGCATTTAGTAACTTATCTATAATAAATAACTTATGTTCTCTACATTCTTCCAGCCAAGATGTCACGGTAGTGTTGTGTAAAATCTTCCTTAAAAGTGTTTTTTAATATTATTTCTAAAATATATTTTATGAAATATATTTTCAAAAAACCGTAAAACAATATCTACAATCATCCTAAATTCGTTTGACGGAGATTTTAATCCTGCACCTTGTGTAACATTAACATTTTTATAAATTTTGTTCAGCAGCAAGATTTCGTGTTTGTCCATTAATTCCGACTGGATTATTAATTGTGGTGTACAAATTTCACATTTAAAATATTCAATACATTTTTAGCTAAATAACCCGCAAAATATGTTACTGAACACTCTTCCAAACTCTCTTCTGATGCCGATTCTACGATTACTTCAGGATTGGAAGATGTTGAACCAGAATCGTAAGAGTCCGAGTTAAGTGTTTGATTTATTTGCACACTTGTGTCATCATCGTCACTGACAGTTGTCAAATTGAATAAAATATCTGAGTCGGTTTTGCAATTAGTAGAATTTGTAGGTTCCACAAATGAATTATCAAGTTTTATCAAATCATTTAATATATTTATTGCTTCGATGATTGTGTTTTTCTACAAACTATTTTTGTCAGATAAGGCGTGATTATAAGGATTAGCTGCAAAACCTGTTCTGCTGTTAAGAGTGTCGAATAGATTATTTACAAACAAAATGAAGTTTGCATGGTTGCGGCCATTGAATTACTTAATACCTGAACAGCCAACTTAACATTCATTCGCTAAAATGAGTTTGGGTAAATATGTGCATCTGTAATTTTAGACAAAGCTCTACTTTTTATTATTTTTATCAATTAGATATGTTCTTCTAATATCAGAAAATGATATTTTTTATTATTTAAAATGAAATCTCCTGTTAACAAATTATTCCTAACACTTTTTATTAAGTGCGGAACATCAAATAATGCAAAATTTTGTGACCATGATGTAAAATATATGGATGGTGAATACTTATATTTAATTTTTAAAAGCACTTTGGTTACTGGTTCCTTGATCAGAAACAATGGCTTTCGGTAGTAATTCTGCATCAATTAATTTCTGAATAACAATTTTAATCAGTTCTACCAATTCTGTAGTTTTTATACCAGAATGTGACAAAAATAGCCAACAGGTAATTTCCATGGAAAATATAATCCTCTGATCATGAAGACTAAACAATGAGTAGCGGCTTGGGGGTTTTCGCCCTAAAGGTCCAAGATCTTCTAATCCTTCAATTAAATCCATTTCTGGAGAATATTCCATATTAGCTATAAGTGACATCTCATCAAAACAAATTACACATGATTTTCTTTCATTGAACAACTAGAAAAATTTTTGTTTAGTTGCTCAAATAATTTAGGATTGAAACCAGGTTTAAATTTAGATGCACCAATCCACCTCCTGATAGTAGACGGCGCAGGCAAAATAATTCGTAGAGAACGTAAAAATTCATTAGTTGCAAAAAAATCATCAATGCTAAATTTTTTCCGAAATTGTCCATTGGGAGCGTTTTTTCCTTAATTGCATTTTGGCCAATGTTTTTGAAAAATTTAGAGGGGAAATTGTACTTGGCCTAGAATATTGTCTATTGTATTTAATTTTTCATAACAAATAAGTTTTCTTTTTAATTTTGATATTTGCGACCGTTTATTCTGAATTGTTTTCTTTTTGATAGTAATTTCTTCTTTTAATTTCTTTTTTCTAGGTGAAGCGTTATTATTAAATTTTAATTTTCGTTTTGAAGACTTGGGTGTTGGCATATCTGTTGCAGATTTTAAAAATTCTATATTTGAATCACAAGTACCAGGGGAATTAATAATTGGAAGATTGTGTCTAGCTTTTCTGGAATATGTTTTTATTGGAGTCATTACATATGTTTTGGGCGATTGTTGTTTATTTTGCATTTCGAATTGGCGATTGTTTTAGACGTGGACGAAAGATCAAAAATATTCAAAGGTTGTGAGCTTGAAGATGCCAAAGAATGTGATCGCGTGTCAGAATTTGTATACATATTTGGTACGGCTGATTTATTTAATCTATTTCTTGTTTCATTGATAAAAGATTTTTGAGAAAAATGTTTTTCACAAATGTACTTGTTTTTCAATTTTTCTTCCTCTGTGTACAATAAATTCACATTTCCTGGAAATAAAGGGTAGTTTATTTATTTTTTTTTTTTAATTTTAATATCAGTAAAGGTCGAAAAAAACCTTTAGAACCGCGGTGCACACAAAATTTTTTAGGAGCTCGCTCTTAAAATAAATTATTATAACTTTGAAAATAATAAATAATAATTAAAACAAAGTTATGTTGGTAACACTTATTGCTAAGAATGACAATATCAATCTGCCAATTTCCGAAAATCGTGCAAATTACAATGCTGATTTTAATGAAGCGGCTATTTTGGGGTTTTTAGGTGAGTATAAAAAAGTGCTACTTTACGGCCGAAAATGACTACGTAAAATGTCTCTTTTAAGATGAGTTCTTAAAAAATAATGTTAATTTACCTGAATTGATATGCCATTTTTGCAATCGTTCTTTATCATTAATTGGAAATCGGTACATTTTTATTTTTGAATCTTGTTGTCTTGCACCACAATCATAGTATTGACACACATTACCCGGCATTTTAAAAATGTTTATATATATATATAATATATAATTAATAATTATTAATTAAATTCACTTTCAACCTGATCAAAGATTAAACGTAAATCGAACCATGTGCAACTTTCTGTAGTTGAATTAAAAGTTCTTTGTTTTGACACCGTTTATTCACTTTGCATACAATAATTTGTCTTAACCGATAAAAATTTAAAACGGAATGTGTGCCTTCCTTCGGAAATCCCTTTTTAAAAAGGTCGGCGTTATAAAGATATTTCGGGGACCTCGAACTGAGAGTTCCCAGAGTATTTTAGGAAATCGGCAAATATTGTATACATCAATGGTTACCGCTAATCCTTATACTTAAAATGTCAGTTATATTCCTTGTCGGAAGAGTTTACTACGTGACCAAGAATATCTTCTTATTTTGTACAACTGCCTTAAGAGGAATACGTAGTAGCAGTGCGCTATCGCTAAACATGCACTATAAGTACCCTTAAAACAGCTTTTAATTTTAAATGTTTGAAGTAAAACCATTGAGTGAAAAGTTCTTTACTCAATGGTAAAACTTAATGTTTTACGTATGAAAGACAAAACTTGGAGCGTTATCACTGTAGTATTACTTTTTTTCAAAATGCTTACTTTTGTTTTTTTTTTATCTTTGAATTTGTACATATTATTCAACACCACAATTTTAATAGAAATAAACACAAAATCAAAATTCTACTACAACCACGACGAAGTCCCTACTTATATCTTCCAATTTCAATCAAAACATTGCTGATAACTTGAAAATTTGAGTCAATTTTATAGGTACTTCGAAACCATTCGACGCATTAAATTAAAGGCGTACAGTCGTTGATTGAATTCAATACGTACAGTGTATGATTTAGCGGGAGCGCACTGCTAGTACGTATTCCTCTTAACGTAAGAATTTGACGAGTTCGCATTGTTTATGCAATAAAAATTCATTCTTTAATTTCGTTGATCGTATTTCATTCGTTAATATATTGAAGAAGTAATAAGAATTATTGGAATGAGGTATAAGACAATA
>JALBCR010002446.1:0-196919 GCA_030710515.1 Abscondita cerata | reverse complement strand
CCCTGAGCGTCAAACTTTATCCCGCTAGCTACGCACACAGAGCGTGTGGATTCAAATGTAATAATGAGTAATTAAATTATAAGCGCCACCTGCGACTTAAAACGTACTTCATCAAAGCAGTCAAGGTTACTTTGATGGTAATACGAACAAACAGAATAAAACCGTCGAGTACAAGTAATGGTCCAACGACCCACACATCTTCGACATTAACATATAGTTACCTGAGATAAGTTACTTAACCATGATCACATACGTGTATCGTTTATTAAGGCGTCCTTTTGGAGCGTTCGACATCAATAGTTCCCAGATATAATTAAGAAATGGTTTGGTACTGGTAATTGAATTGAAAACTAGATAAACACGCTAAAATTCAAAATAGCTGCTGATCCCCGCTATCTTGCGTGACAGAATTTCAATCGGCACTTCCCTAACAACAGCAGGTTTATTTCCGCATAACACTTCTTCAAGTACAAGTAAGGGTTCAGAGGTTAATTCTTCCAATTACAACAGCATAAGGCAGTAACGGTTCCAGAAAAAAACCCACAATTTCTGGACGTAATCAAATCTCAGCAGGCATCAAGCAAGATAATCCCAGAAAATACAATCGAACAAAGAAACTGCAAACGCTTATTCTAAACAACATTCCAGTTTATAGCCATTTATTACATATCCGGTGTAATTTACGTTTCACAATACGGGGATGGTTATAGCAACTTAGGATTAATCCATCACTTGTGTTTAGAATTCCTTTGCAGTTCCTATTTTTACAAAACACGACTCCATTCGTTGACAGTCACACCAAAGAGAAAGAACGTAAAACGAGCGCAATTGGATTTAGACGTTGACCTTGTCCTATTAAACTTGCAGTGAAAGTAGACAGGGCCGTAATAAGAAAAGTAACACGTACGCAGTGAAATCTTAACGTTAGAAAAAGTAAAAGCTAGTAAACGTAATATTTTATCGTAACAACATATTATAATGATATAAAAAGATTAAGTAAAGAAAACAGATACATAGTTTAGCAGTTTTAAGAGAATAGCGCTTCAGGGCGTGGACACTTTCATTTCTTTTGATAATTATTTAACTGTAATTTTGATTCCTCAAAAAATGTTGGGAAAATATTCTGTGAAGACAAAGAAAGACCAAGACAGAAGACAAAGACATTAAATTAAAATAAACATAATTTATTAAAAAATAGTTTTATGCTATAGTTAAAGATAATTAGATATAATGGGAAGTCAATTCATTTCCAACCGCACATTAGTTCACTTGTGCGGGGCTAACAAATGAAATGATTTTCCTGTTGTTTGGAATTTGTGCCTGTTTCAGATAAAAATATGTCTACCCGAATTCAAAATTAAATATCGTGAATATAAAAATGTATGTATATACATCAGTGAACCCGGGGGGTAAAGTAAGTAGATAACAAAATCTACTGAAACATTAATTATAATTAAAATTAATGCACACCGAACGTAATGACAGTTTGGACGTTATCAGTGTTACCACCGTTCGGAATAAAAATTGTTCTATTTCTCTATAGATCCTGAAATCATTTGGGTGCTTTTATAGCTTTGTAAGCGACCCAAAATAGAAAAATATATTTATAGACAATCCGAAAGATACAATAGAAATGTATGATAAATCGACAAACCGAAAGTCCTATTATTTCAAAGGCAATTAGCGTAACCACAGCATAAATTAACACACAATGGTGTGACCCCGACCGTCGCCTTTCAAATTAAATTGTATACTGCGACGTAGAAATGTGTTACATGTTGGTAGTATACAGCGTGTCCACACTTGCGTGCTCACTATTTCTAACTTTGTTATCTTGAAAGCTACAAAGTCGGTCAAACTGAACACAAAAGTCTTAGCACACTATTACAAAGAAATGTAAAATAAAGTACTTATTAAAAATGTCCGGTTGACTATTAAAGACCGCTTAAATTCTTCTCAATTGTTTATCAAGGTTGTCAAGAAAATCACAATTTTTAGACTCATTTGTGGAGTGATGGAACCAATTTTTCGAATTCGCTTATCGTAAATAGAAGTAATAATAAATAATTGTGTATAAATTGGAACCCGAATTGTTGGATCAGGTTTTACAATGGTGTTTCTTTAACAGGGTAAAGATATGCAGCACTATGACAGATATTTTCTGGATGAAACAAATTTGGCAGATAGATAATTTATTTATTTCTAACAAGATGGAGCGCTGGCTCACAATCACAATGACACACGTGAGTTATTTGATAGGTTATTTAGGAATAGATGGATCGGTACAAATGTTTCTGTTCAATGGTCCCCTCACTGGCCTAACATGACACTGTTAGAATTTTTAGTGGGGAAAAATAAAAAATAAAGTGTGTAAACAGAGATATGGAAAAGTAAATAAACTTCAGGAAAACATTTCCAACATCATTGGCGACATCGACTGTAGGACCATATTAAAAGCTACCCGTAGTGTTCAAATAAGATTGACCAAATCTGTCGAAAAGGAAGTAGGCGTCTTTGAACATTTTATTTGAGTAATCTTTTTGAATAGTTATGTTATTTCTTTGTTGATCTGATAAACAAATAATAAATATTTCCGAATAACTACTTCATTTTACATTTTTTTATAATAGTTTGCTGAGACTTTTGTGTTCAGTTGGTGATTCTCTTTTTCAAAACGCAAGAAGATATACACAGTGTTGTATTAAAAAGAAAAGGTGTTTCAATCATTATCTTGAGAACACTTCAATCGTTTTTCTGTTTTGGTATTTGTAATTACCATTAAAAATTATACTAGTTTGCCAATTTGACCGACTTTATAGCTCTAAAGATAACAAAGTTAGCGATAGTGCGCACTTAAGTGTGGTCAAATGCTGTATATAATAATTTTAATTTAAATATTACTGGCTACTGATGATGGTGACCACGTTATTGAAATTTGTGCTTGGTTAAACTATTTTCCAGTTTCTTCAAAGGCTACTAGTTTAAAAATAATTAGAAAGTAATTTGACAGATATAGAAATGGTGATGATAATAACTTCTGTTATTCAAATTCGCGTTCGGCTAAAACATTTTCTCCAGTTTTTTCAAAGGCTACTAAGGTTTACAGTGATAATAAGAAAGCAATTTGATAGATATAAAAATGGTGATGATGATAACTGCTATTATTTATATTCGTGTTCGGATAGAAACATTTCCAGTTTCCAAAGGCTACTAGTTTAAAATAATTAGAAAGTAATTTGACAGATATAGAAATGGTAGATGATAATAACTTTGTTATTCAAATTCGTAATCGGCAAAAACATTTTCTCCAGTTTTTTCAAAGGCTACTAGTTTAAAAATAATTAAAAAGTAATTTGACAGATATAAAATGGTGATGATGATAACTTCGCTATTTATATTCGTGTCTTCGAGTTAAAACATTTCCTCCAGTTTTCCAAAGTCTACTAGTTTAAAATAATTAGAAAGTAATTTGACAGATATAGAAATGGTGATGATAATAACTTGTTAGTTCAAATTGGCATGTTCGGCTAAAACGATTTTCTTCCAGTTTTTTCAAAGGCTATTTAGTTTAAGATAATAAGAAAAGTAATTTGACAGATATAAAAAATGGTGATGATGATAACTTCGCTATTTATATTCGTGTTCTGGTTAAAACATTTCTCCAGTTTTCCAAAGGCTACTAGTTTAAAATAATTAGAAAGTAATTTGACAGATATAGAAATGGTGATGATAATAACTTCTGTTATTCAAATTCGTGTTCGGCTAAAACATTTTCTCTCCAGTTTTTTCAATGGCTACTAGTTTAAGATAATTAGAAAGTTAATTTGACAGATATAAAAAAATGGTGATGATGATAACTTCGCTATTCATATATTCGTGTTCGCCTAAAAAACATTTTCTCCAGTTTTTTCAAAGGCTACTAGTTTAAAATAATTAAAAAGTAATTTGACAAACATAGAAATTCTCATGATGATAACTCTCGCTATTGAAATTCGTGTTCGGCTAAAAACATTTTCTCCAGTTTTTTAAAGGCTACTAGTTTAAGATAATTAGAAAGTAATTTGATTATGATATAAAATGGTGATGATGATAACTTCGCTATTCATATTCGTGTTCGCCTAAAAAACATTTTCTCTCCAGTTTTTTTCAAAGGCTACTAGTTTAAAATAATTAAAAAGTAATTTGACAGATGGCATGAAATTTTCATAGATGATAACTTTGCTACTGAAATTTGTGTTCGGCTAAAACATTTTCTCCAGTTTTTTCAAAGGCTACTAGTTTAAGATAATTAGAAAGTAATTTTGACAGATATAAAATGGTGATGATAATAACTTCATTATTCATATTCGTGTTCGGTTAAAACATTTCCTCCCAGTTTTCCAAAGGCTACTAGTTTAAAATAATTAGAAAGTAATTTTGACAGATATAGAAATGCAATTGACTAAACTGGAGAAAGTATAGTAACAATTGCATTTATATAATTGTATGAATCTTTGTCCACAATACCTACAATATTTAGAGTACTGCTGTCAAACAAATAATTTTATACAACGCGCTAATGTAGATATTTGAAAATTTTAATTTTCTCTAATTTTGACAATACTGAAATGCGTTTTAATAAGTTTCATAAATTATGTATGACTTAAAATGAGCAAATGACAAGAGCTACTTTGCTTAATGAATTATTAATCTTCTCCCGCATATGCCTATTGCCATAACCAATTATAGTCATCACAATATTGTTCTTTAAATTATAGGGACAGTAAAAATTACTGTTTAATTTTGACACCAGATAAGTATTGTGGGTGATAAATTTAATAACAAAAAGTGGATACAAGTATTCTGCATTGAATTTATAACGTAAATTATAAATTGAAACAGTTGATGTTTTGATATTGTCGTTTTAATTATAAACTCAAACTGCAAATATCTGATTAAAATCATAACGTACAATTAAATGGGGGGGGGGGGGGGCAACTCTAACCATATTATTCCCATTGAATGCAAATTTAGACCAAATAAAAAATTAACAACTTTTTGAATCGAAAATATTAATTGCGAATGAATAATTAAATATTGTTAAATAAAAAATTGAGTGTGAATTAAATTTTTTATGGTAGAAGCAAACATTAAATAAATAATGTGCAAACTACTAATTTGTTTTATTAGTATGATAGAATATGATTCCGCTTAATATAAACAATTCAGCAATGAACCAAGTAATTAAATTAACAAAAGATTTTTCACAGAACTTCACATTGTAACCGATAGTATTAGCAAAAATGTTATTACTATTCAGGTAAAAGTTGCTTATCGGATGCTTTAATAGAAATGTTTTCTCGGCTGATTATTGATAAAGTTGCGATCACACAGCGAAAAGAATTATATGTTCAACAAAATTTTGTAAAAACTGAAGTTTTTGTACAAAGTTTCTTATTTGGTGATAAAGTTTAAACGGTTTTAAAAACAAAATTGACAACAGAGAAGCGTCTATATCGGCAATAAAGGTTCTCTACAGTTGATTTGATGAAGATTCAAGTTATGCACGCGTAGGAATATTAAAGTACGCGCACATATATTGGAATTGGACGGACCGGCATTTTGGAATAACATTTTACATCAACAGCCACAGCATCAGAATGGACTATCGGCATTTAGCTTAGTTAGTGTCAATCATGAGTTCCTCGGAGGAGTAGAAGTTCTTTGGGAAAGTGTTTTTTGCACAACGTAAAAAGATTAAAAGAATTTGGGTTCATGAAATATGTTCCAAGCGCCACGTGTATGGTGAATATACTCATTTGTTTCCTGATTTAGTGCGAGACGACAGAAAATTTTTTAACTACCTGCAAATGATGGGAAAGAAAAATTTATTTATTATTAGAATCAATTAAGAAAATAATTATTGAAGAACGCTGCTTTTCCTAAAGCCAATTCCTGCTGATGAAAGACTGTTATCATGTTTAAGGTAGGTAATATGTTAGAACAAAACTTGTTTTGATTTTTTTAATTTATTTTTCTAAATAGGAATATAACAAAATAACAATTTATAAAAGAAGTAATATAATAACCTATAAATTAGTGGAGAGTATTTTAATGATCTGAGAATTGGGAATACAAATTTGAGTTTGATTGAGAGTAGCTTCAGCATTTAAAGTGGATAATCTGATATCGGCGAGGCTATCGGCTGTCGGGAAGGGACTGAGAATCTCTTTGTGTGGTTTGCGGATTTACCAAGCTTCTCCTCCACTTCTGGAAACTAAGTTGAAAATTCGTCTTTTAACTTGTACTTCAAATGTGGCGGGAGAGTCCGCACTGTTTCGACAATGGATGAAAAAATGTTCTAAGAGGATCTTCCAGTCCGCTTCTTTACTTGCTGAGACTGAAGAAGCTGTTTTTTTTAAACTGCAAATACTCTTGCATTGGTGACTGTTGTGGTTTAGAACGTTTTTATATAGATAGATAGATATTTTTATTAGTTTGTCTAATATAGCATTTTACAAACGGTTCGGTTGCCCTCCTAACTTAAAATACATCCCTAACAAACTCCCTAAAACTAATAATAATGCTCCTTCTTTAAAACAACCCTACACCAAAACTTAAAATGTCCTTCTTCCACATAAAAATTTTCTTCTTTCTAATACTTCCCTCATCCATTGCTCGCCTTCCCTTTTCTCCTAATATTACTTGTCTTTTTTCTTTCTTCTCTTCTGATTTGTTTACACTCTTCCATCAAATGCTGCAAGTCCTCCCATCCCTCTCCACACATTCTGCACTTTCTTTCTCCATCCTCTAGCCAATATCTGTTTACATTTTCTTCATTCCCACATCTAAATCTCGCTATCATCCTTTTCGTCTTTAAACTTTTGTTTCCTGTTATATATTTCGGTACTCTCTCGGTCATAATCTTTCCATATCCTTCGTTATATCTTCCTTCCCTTATTTTTGTTCTTCTTTCTTGAATTTGTGTATCTTTATCCCTTCTCACTATGTCGTCTTCTATACTTATGCCTTTTGCTCTTCTTCTTTCTACTTCTTCTCTGGCATATCCTACTCTTTCGTAATATATTCTTCTTTCTTCTTGTCCTAATTTTATTCTCTGCTTCTTCACTTATTTCCAACATTCCTTTAGAATTGTATTTTCCTCCATTTTCTCTAACTCTTCTTCATACCTCATTGCTATCTTACCAGCTTGTACTCTTATCTTCTCCATTTTTATTTCTTCCCTAACTATGTATGACGGTGTTTTCTTTTCTAACCCCAACGTCCACCTCCAATAATTTACTTGTACTTTTTCCAATTTTTCCCACTCCTTCCATCTCCATACCTCCGCATCGTACATCATAACACTCCTCACTAATTTCTGAAAAAGCCATTTCTTTTTTCTATGTTAGCCCCAAACACTCTCTCTCCTATTCCCCACACTTGCCCCACAACTTTGTTACCCTTTTTTACTAATTCTCTTACATGTTCCTCATCTTTATTATTATATTTTATAGTATATCCTAAATATTTCCTTCGTTCACTCTTTCTATCACTTCTCCCCATTTCCACTTTTTCTCTCTCTTTCCTTTCTTCCTTGTTTTTTTTTGAAACACTATTACTTTCGTCTTTCCAACATTCGCCTTCATTCCCTTTCTATATACTTCTTCACTACTTCTATTGCTCCTCTCATTTTCTTTCTTACTTTTGCCACCACCACTAAATCGTCCGCATATGCCAGAACCCATACTTTCTTCTTTCCTATTACCACTCCACCCCTTTGTTTACTCTTCATTACCTCTACCATATCGGCTATGTATAGCGCGAATAAGCTAGGCTTACTGGACATCCTGTTTAAGTCCCTTTATTGGTCCAAAAAATTTCAACTTTCCTTCAGTTTTTGTTTGACACTTTGTTTCATTATATAACTCTTCCAGTGCTTCTATCAGATCTTAGGTTATCCCTTTTCTCTCATCCCTTTCCATAATTCTTTCCTATCCACGTTATCGAACGCAGCTTTTAGATCTAGAAACAAAGCAAACATTTTCCCCTCTTATTTTCTAGTTCCTTGTTCACCAACCGTCTCAATATCACAGGGTTGCCCATTAGTTCGAGGAAGTTTGATATCTCGGTATCATTAAAGTTAGAAAAACTTTGCATTGAAAGTTGTGCAAATCAATAAGCTGTACATTTTAAAAATTATTTTCGTTTATACTGGGTGTTCCATTTGCACATACCAAAGTTATGTTTTTAAATAGAACCACCCATTTTTATTGCAAATTTGGATGTCTTGGGAAATTCTAATGTGAGTTTATACGTTATACAGAGTGTCTAAAATGAGAGTTTTGCATTATTTCCCTTTTTTCGAAAACTGACTTTAGAAAAATTAAATAACTCAGTTATCCTGAAATTTATCTAACTGTTGATTTCGTAGTTTTTAATATGCACAACATGTGGGCTAACTAAGCTAGTTGTTCAATCTTCTAATCCTTGCTAAGTTTTGAGTAATCAATTATTTAAATTGAACTTCTAAATATCATGGATAACTTGATTTTTTCAAATGGCACCATCTAATTCTTTTTTATGTGCCTTTAAACGTGAAATTTCATAGGCATTCTAATGATAGTTAGGTATCTAACTCTACGAATTTTTTACAATTTTTGAGTAAGAGCAGAGTACCTACAATTTTATCATTAGAAAACTTATGAGATTCTACGTTCAACGACCCAAGCGAGGTTGGAAAGGTGAACAACCAGCTGTAGTTAGCACATGTAATGCATATTAAAGCTGCGAAATTGTAGTTGGATACATTCCAGGATAACTGAGTTATTTAATTTTTTCGAAAAGTTAATTTTACGGAAAAATACGAAAAACCTCTATTTTAGACACTATGTATAATGCATAAAGTCACATTAAATTTCCCAAGGAATCTAAATTTATAATAAAAATGGGTAGTTCCATTTAAAAACATAACTTTGGTATGTCGCACTTTATGAAACACTCTGGTAAAACAAAAATAATTTTAAAATGTGTAGTTCTATTGATTGCACAACTTTTATTGCAAAGTTTTTCTCTAACCATAATATTTTCCGAGATGTTCATCTCTCCTCCGGGGCGCACTAATGGGCCACCCCTGTATATATTGTCAATATGCGCGAATTACGATTACTATCATATAGCTCTTGGTAACCTGTCACTGTTAAAATAATAATACTTGAAAACCCATGATGTTATCAGTTCACAACCAAATCGTTCGTATTGGAGTCAGTCCTGGTTTTGCCTGCTGATGTCGTGCTATCTTGTCAGTTAAGTTCCGACCTGCAGATCGCACATTCATCGGCATGGGCATCAATATGGTACGCACTGTAGGCACGACAGGCAACGGATGAATTTGAATTGTAATTCCAGGAGTCGCGGCAGATTTTTAAAATGCCGGATATTGCCGTCCCCATAAATGTGTGCTTTGTATCATATGAATGAAGTATAGAATAAAATTCAATAAATTTTTATCTTTATTTTCATGCAATTTTCAAAACAGATCAATTTTGATTTTTAAATTTATTTTTGGTATAAATCATCAACTTTCTATATCCACCAGTGGCGTCGCAACAGGGGCAACTTGAAAATTTTAATGGCAATGGAGGTCAAAGGGGTTACATTTTTGGAAAGACCAATTTATCTTCTATTTAGCAACGTAATTGTTTTTAAATTGGGTGGATTAGAACAAGAAACAAAAAGCTTTGAATATTTTTTCAACACTAATTATTTTGTTTTGAATTTTGTTAATAATCAACGGAAACAATAGTATTCTAAAACCTTACACAAATAATACAAATATATCATTTAATGAAGAAGATGCTTAACTTGACAGATAGCCAAACGATGTTCAAATTTGTTTCGCGAAACTTTTATGGTTTAATTGACCAAGTTTCGTGTCGAATTCTTGCCTTTAAGTCGTTGATCTTGTCAGGTTTTGTTCTGTATACATTTTTTGTGGATACTTTAATATGAATCAATTTTGTCAGTCAAAATTTGAACAAACTGCCATATTACCTTAGATCTATCAAGTTATACAAAATGGCCCGGTTAATTAAAAAAGAAAGAATTGAAAGTTTGATTATGCTCGGTTGTGGTGATAAGAGCCGCTCTAAAAGGAAGTCTGCACTTTGTTTAATAACAAATATCCTGGCAAACTATCAATCATCGGAAGTCAGTAAATTACAAACCAAAGAAAGAAAACGGTCCAAATTCAAGCCCAAAGGTTTCTGTTGATACTAGGCTTAATACGTAACCCCATAAAACAACTCGTAAATAGAGTTCTTCGAGACAATGATGGAAATGTGTAACGAGACCAAGGGTTGGCGGCTAGAATATTTTTTCTGACGAAGCGAAATTCACTCTTCCGGGAGATGTAAATCGTCAAAATTTGCGATACTGGGCTCCTGTAAATCCCCACTGATGCGACAACATTATACGCAGCACCTCCCAAAAGTTAATGTTTAGGGAGAATAGTGGAAAACAGAATTTTCGGTCCCTATTTCTTTGAGGATAATTTAACAGGAGAAGTGTATTAAGAGTTTTGAGAACGAGTTAGTTCCCGCACTGGCGCAATTATACCAGCATCCGAATGATCCAGACTTGCCACATCATTACTTATGGTACCAGCAAGATGGAGTGCCACCTTACTATGCTAAACTAGTACGTAACTTTTTAGACGATACTTTTGCCGATCATTGGATTGGGGGGTTTGGGCCTGTCTGGCTGCCCTGCGTTGGGCTTCTGCCGGCGGGGCGACGAGGTTTTGGAATTTGAACATCGTTTCGCTATCTATTATTAATAAAATATTCAATCAGAAATAATTAATGTTGAAAAATTTTCAAAGCTATTTTCTTCTTGTTCTAATCTGACCCATGTAAAGGTGGGGGTTACACTGCTCGATAGAAGATATACGATCTAACGGAACATTTAACCTTTAACTTTAAGATTAGTTTAATTTGTCTATCTACAGGCAATGCTTTACATAGCTGCATAGAGGATAAAGTGGTCTTTTCCGAAAATATAACTTTTGACCCCCATTTTACAATTTGAAATTTTTAAGTTGCCTCCACTGGTGGAGATAGAAAGGGTTGATTTATACCAAAATGGGGAATTTAAAAATAAAAATTTACTTGTCCTAGGAAAATTGCATAAAAATAAGGATAGGTATTTCATAAATTTTATTCCATACTTTACACTCACACTGTATGTGCTCGTACCTTTAGCCGCAAAGATAGTACGTTTAGTTGCCTGTCGCCAGGGGTCAAATGTACCGTAAACTACAGAAAATCCAAAAAGTAGTTAGAATGAAACAACGCTAATAAAAACTATCGTCACACACTAAGCCTCACTATAGAGGGTGTTGCTTTTGAAACAGGTCATTAGGTTAATGGTTTTGGATCAAATGATGCTAAAATAGTCCGTACAGCTGTTGCTATTTGGAGTCAATTGAATTTCACGTTGTTTTCAAAAATTTGTCAATAAAAATAAAAGTAAGTTTTGATAAAGATATTGGTTGCCTAAACAATCAACATTCCTACGCTTCGACAATAAAGCTGAAAAGAATGTCATTAATAAGCAAAATAAATGCTTTATTCCCAATGCACAGCTTGAATGATATTAGAACTAAATTAAATAGGAGGGTTACAATAAATAAACATCAAAAACTACTAATTTTTATTGATGAATTTTCAGAAAGACCGTGTAATCAGCTGATTTCTGATAGCGAACGCTATGCGCAATAATTTTAGCTGTGTTTTGATACCAAAACCATTTTGTCACTTGAAAGGGAGAGCAGGAATTCGAAAAAAAACAGTTGCCAATGCTAAATCTCTATGACTCGTTTTCAAAAGCATCACCCTGTATCTTTGACCTTAACAAAGTAGTTGTGACACAATATTTCATACTTTTTTTTTATCTCTGGTATGTACACTAAATTTGTTTAATAAATAAGCATAAATACATTTGAAGGTTGGGTGCGCTCAGGCGCTTTTGATTCTTTCCTCTATTAAAAAACTTTGTAATTTTATCAAAACCAATAGCGAATAGTACACTCATGAAATTTAAAACTTGGACACCACAATTTCTGTAAACAAAAGTTTGCACATTGTGAAGCGGGCTTAAGGGTATCATTTACAATTCTAACAGCAGGTAGTCTCAGCAGGGGTTATCTTATAGAAGGACTGTAGAATGAATCATTACACTAAGCACGTTTTAGAAAATAGGTAATTTACGTTGCTTACTTAATTTTTTCTTTAAAGAATATATTTGAAGGTATCGCTAATTAAACACCATAGCTCGATTAATTATCGAATCAAAATTTTGTTTAGGAAATGTTTACAAAATAAAATTAGAAATAATTTTGATTTAAAAACGTCTACAAGCAATAACTTTTAAATTAAATCAAAAACTAAACATGGTTATTTGGGTTGACTGATTATTACTTATTTTTAAATAAATCTAACCTACTAATTATTGTAAGTTATTAAAAAAAACATTAAACTCTCTATTCATAATATTTAGTCCTTACAAAATGTATATTTTATGACGTTTCATTTTTTCTGTAGTTAATATAAAAAGTGAAAATAAAAACTAAGGCAATTCTTATTGTCAACGTATATATTTAGTTTTTGACAAGAATTTATTACATAATTATAATTAAGATACCAAGTTATAGTTTAAAATTAAATGAAAACTTTTTTTTTAAATAAAGGTATTACTATATAAATAAATATAAGAAATCAATAATGGGTGTGACCTCCATTATTATTGATACATTCTTGGAGGCGTCTGCTCATTGACGCTATCAAGGTATCAATATAATTAATATTAATCGTTTCCCATGCGGTATCAATGGCTGCAATTAGTGCATTACGGTTTACTGGTATAAAATTTGGCCCTTGTTGTCTTCGGATAACAGCAAGTATTCGAGCCCAAACATTTTCGATAATGTTAAAATCTGGGCTTTTGCTGGCCAGGGTAACAGCTCCAAGTTATTTTCTCGTATCCAATTGCGCACAACCCGCGAAGTATGAATAGGGGCGTTGTCCTTTAACAACAAAAATACATTATGAAAATGTTAATTCAACAGATCCCGAACTATTTTTGGAGAAAGTATAGTGAAATAAGAATACTTACTTGTTGGAAAATATAATCTTCGTCTGGATAAAACACTTCGACTGAAGGTTTCATAATAGTTTCCAAAATATCTAAATACGCAGCAGAATCAAGACGTCCATCGATAGCCCAACAAACTCCTGGACCCCGCGCGCTAACCCAACCCACACATTCACAGAAAATAACCACTTCGTTTTTAGGACATATGTGATTATTTTCGTAACGAGTTCCTTCCATTCTAAAACTTTTAGTGGTCCATCGTTGCGGCTATTGAACGTTTTTCGTCGCTAAAATCACTCGATTCCAAAATTCCAAAGGTTCGTTCACATATCGCCTTGCAAATTCCAGACGACGTCTCATATTTTCGTCACTGAGAACTTCTTTCGCAGCAGCATTATACTTCTTTATTCCCATCTCCTTTAATCTTTTTGTGCAGTTATACGGCATCCGGGAAAATGTGTATCTGCTATAGCCCTGAGTATGTAGCAAATGGTTGTTCTGTTACGTAATGAAACAACTCGAGATCTTGAGCACGTGTAGATACTTTAGGTCTACCACTTCCGATGGCTCTTTCCAAAGTGTGTTCAAGATTCCATTTTACTCGGTAATGCCCTACGGTGCTTTTTGGTATATCTAACATACGTGAAATTTCACGCACGCTACGGCCCGCCGCTAATTCCGAAACAATCCGCGCTTTCAAATCAGCACCGAGATGAGGTGGCATTTTCACAACACTTGAAATTTTAAACTAAAATGGAATTTACATTTCTTACTTTATTTATTGGTTCACACTACCCCTTCTCAAACAGTAGGTAATTGTTTATTTATTACATACTTCTAATGACCAATGTAACAACCCTTAGAGCAATATGACTCAAAGGAAGTAAATTAAACAAGCAAGGATATTCTATTGTTATTGAAACTTATTCATAAAGTAAAAGCCATTTCCTTATAATGCTAATGGACAGGATTTTCTTTTAAGTATTAAGATTACAATAGAGGACTTATAAACTTTCGAAAATATCTAATTATAAATATTTACACTGCAATTGCGCTTTTCCTTAATAATTTCTTAGCAATAACATACACGTTCTTGGTTTTAAGTTGTCATAAATTTGATATGATATAAATTTGTGTTTCTAATATTACATCACAAACTAATCTTTATTCGCCAAAAATTGTTGCTTAAGTTGTAAAGCTTCGTACACACCTGAACAACAAACCGAGCAACAAACATAACAACGAACCGAAAGTCAAACAGAACGACAAACGATCTTTTATGATTTCCACAATCCGAACAACAAACGGAACGTTTGTGCTGTTCCATAATTATTTTCAGTAGTTTTCAGTTCATATATATTTATTATTGAGAAGAAAATTGCGGAAAACAAGAAGATAGTGCCAACCAAATTTTTACGCACAAAGAAGAGTAAAAATTATAATTTACTTCGCTTTTTTTTTATTTTGGAAATTTCCGCCCAAATGATGCTAATAGGGACATCATTTTTTTCTTGCATTCTTAAACACTGATTAATTTAAAACATTTTTCTTCTGTCAACTCCATAATATTACCTAAAACACAACAAACCCACAAAAGGGAGGACAAAAAATAAATAATTTAATTCTCCCGCATAAGTTTGTTCGCCGTTTTGTTTAGATTCGTCCAAACCTGCAAACGCATTCGCGCGCATTTTCTTTGATGTCGGAGAAAAACCGACAAGTTGCGGGAACGCCGCAAACCGTTCGTGGAACAATCAGGACTTGCGAATCTGTTCTAAAATTCGTACGTAGCACCGTCCAAATTAATGTTCCGATTGCCGCGTTCGGTTCCTCGTTTGTTGTTCGGTGTGTCGAACTTAAAAAAAAACATTTTAATATACTCTCTCAAGTTCTGTTTGTTTTTCGGTTTGTTGTTATTTATGATATCAGGTGTGTACGAAGCTTACTTATTGCAATAAGCATAAGGTTAAATATTGAACTATATTGCTGATCACAACAAGGGCCAAATTTTATACCAGTAAACCGTAATGCACTAATTGCAGCCATTGATACCGCATGGGAAACGATTAATATTAATTATATTGATACCTTGATAGCGTCAATGAGCAGACGCCTCCAAGAATGTATCAATAATAATGGAGGTCACACCCATTATTGATTTCTTATATTTATTTATATAGTAATACCTTTATTTAAAAAAAAACGTTTTCATTTAATTTTAAACTATAACTTGGTATAATAGAGTAGTTTAATGATTTTTTTTTAATAACTTACACTAAATAATTAGTAGGTTAGATTTATTTAAAATTAAGTAATAATCAGTCAACCCAAATAACCATGTTTAGTTTTTGATTTAATTTAAAAGTTATTGCTTGTAGACGTTTTTTAAATCAAAATTATTTCTAATTTTATTTTGTAAACATTTCCTAAACAAAATTTTGATTCGATAATTAATCGAGCTATGGTGTTTAATTAGCGATACCTTCAAATATATTCTTTAAAGAAAAAATTAAGTAAGCAACGTAAATTACCTATTTTCTAAAACGTGCTTAGTGTAATGATTCATTCTACAGTCCTTCTATAAGATAACCCCTGCTGAGACTACCTGCTGTTAGAATTGTAAATGATACCCTTAAGCCCGCTTCACAATGTGCTGAGCTGTTGTTTACAGAAATTGTGGTGTCCAAGTTTTAAATTTCATGAGTGTACAAGTGCGTTAATGGAATCCATTACCACACTCTAAATAACGTCTATTGCAACATCGAATTAAAAAAAACTATTTGTAGCATAAAATCTGCTCCAATTGGAAATAGTGTTATCGTTTACTTAATCGCGCTGTTAGAGAAATTTATCGTGCTACTAAACATAAATGGCGTAAATTCTGAATATCTTTAAAGTAAATCATTTTATGAACTGCAATCATGAAATTGGGTTTCTGTATAGGTACGATTTAAGTTAGCAATAATAAATGTTTCAAAATAAAACGGTAAAACAGAATATGTTTACGTTAAACAGTTCTAAACAAGCTAAAGTTTCAGCTGGTTTAGCCACGGTTTAGTTGAGTAGATTTTCCAGTTTGAGATCACAAAAAACGGCGTTGGTTTAATGTCAACAAAACTTTGCTCGTGTCTTTGATTAAGTGCGAGTTACACAATGTCATCAGAAGCAAAATCCCCCAGTTCGAGCATAGATAACAAAAAAGCTTGCGTGTTCAAACACCATAAAATAAAATTAAAAAACGAACACATTTTTTGTGTTGTAGAAAGTTTAAACAAAATTGGATGTATGCTCGTTTGAAAAGTCATACAAAAGAAAATTGCAGCATATAACTTTATATGCATCAAGGAACACTGAACAAATGTCGACAAACGAACTGTGCAGAACTGTTTGAAAGTAGTTGTAACTAATACAATTAAAATGCAATTGTTCCTCCGCAGTTTTATTTCTTTGTAAAACATTCCCATTTCGCTACTGGATAAAATACAAATTTGGCGTTGAAAACTTCAGCGTGAAGCTCATTTATCAAAACTTCTCGTTGATCACTTTGGTTGAGCGAAACTTTCTAAACTAATTTTAGAAAATTTTCTCTAATTGAATACTGTTTTTCACTAAAAGAGAAGTGAGTTTACTCGAAATTAATGCACCAGTTCTTTTTACGTCGCCGTAAATTATATTAAAAAAAATTTAACAAATCTAATTGTTACCAAAAAACTGAAAGCTAAATAGAAACGAAAAGTAAAGTACGTCATTTATTTCCTTCAGTGGCACACGCGGCGTTCTATTTTTCAAGTTGGTAGACGAATGGCGCAAAAATCGTTTGTATGCGGGCTCTCGAGGGAAAATAGAGGATTTGATCAGAACTTGGCCTATTTCTGCGTGCTGAATTGCTGGAAATGTTGAATTTTGTCTACTTCAGGTGAAAGGAACAAATAAAACATAAAATCGAAAAAAAAACCTTTCTTTTTATATAAGTGGATTTCTTATCATTATGATCATTACTTTTGTGTCTCGTACATTATTACTCTTTCTATTTGCAAAATTAAAAGCATTTGTTATATAAATAAGGAATTTGTGTTTTGAAACTTTTTCTACGTAGCAAAATACTTTTTCTTTTCACGTATACTACTAATGGTTTATTTTCTGTTTTTTTTTTTCTAAGGCGTTTTCCTATTTCAATTTTATCCGAAACAATATTTTATTCATGTCTCATATCCAACGTAATTTCCGGTATTGGTGCTAATGTTTTTCGTTAAAAGGCAATAAATACTATGTTTAAAAGAACACACTACAGCATAGTTGGGGTTAAAGACGCTAATTGCAACTGAAAGTAATTAGATTTTTTTATTTTATGTAAATTGCGTGTGTGGAAATAATCTTTTACCTTCATTAACACAATTTGAGAAATTATCTTCTTCCTTTCCATCGTTATTGTGTTATAGCGCGAAACGTACGTTCCTCGTTTAACATTTAACGCGCGTTACAACAACAAAATTTAAGAATTTCTTTTGCGTGTGTGTCCATTGGGAAAAGTGGCGCGATCGATCAAATTTTCTTATTTGAAATGTTCATGCTTTTATATATTTTTAACTTTTCAGATTAAAAATTTATCACATTTATGAATTTTAGTTGTCGGTTTTATTTATAATCAGTAAAAACAATATTCGAAAATTAATTTGCATTAAAGCAAGTTGACAAAGTTGCTTTATTACAAATAAATATAAAGTTTTATTAAAATCGTGTAAGTAGTTTTTGTGAAAAATTATGTTTTTCTTCAACCGACATTAAAACGGCATATTATTGAACTACTGGCAGACGCTAAAATAGTAGATTATTTTACTAGAGTTAAACAATATCGTTGTATGAGCTTAAAAGTTTGCTGGGGAGGCGTTAGCCGAGACAGCAAATTAAGCGAAACAATTATATTTTTTAACTCCAAGTGAAATATATTATTTTTTCTTCAAGCGTTTATTGCTAGTTTTCAGGTGTTTTTTCAAATTTTCGAGATTCTCGAGTGTTATAGTGACGTTTTATTCTCGAACGAATGAAGTTGGTACTTTCCTGTTACATTCATAATATGACATAACCGATGTACCAACCTCTAAATAGTAGTAAAACATTTCTTTTGTTTTCACAACTATTATTTAGGTTGGTATGTCGGTTTTGTTAATATTATAATGACAGTAAAGTACCAACCCAATTCGTCAACAACAAAAAGTCACTATTATACTCGATAATTTCAAAAAATTAAGAATAACACATGAAAACCAGCAATAAATGATTGAAGAAAAAATAGTATATTTCGCTTGGAGTTAAAAAATATAATTGTTTTGTTTCATTTGCTGACTCGGCTAACGCCTCGCCAGCAAACTTTTAAGCTCAACAATTATATTGTTTAACTCCTAGTAAAATAATCTACTATTTTTCGATTGACATTAAACGTCAGTTTTAGTTACATTTATCGATCATAGAAGTAACACTTTTACTGCCTAAGCAGTAAAAATGATTTTAATGCCTAGGTATTAAAAATATTTTTTTCTTTTTTTTAATCTTGCTCTGCATGAGTATCCAACCAAAAAGTTACTCAAGTAAATTTAGTCACTGTATAATAAATTAACTATATTAGAGACATTTTGGGCCGATTAAAAATAAGTAAATAGTTACAAAAAGAAAAACAACATATATAATTTTATTATAATTTTAACTGTGACATTCATAATTAAATTAAAACAGAATATAACACAGAACATAACAAAAATGTAAGTAGATGAAATTCTACATATAATACATATTAATAATTATTGTGAATATTTATAGAAATTTGCGAACAATTTTCCAACATTACTCCACTGACTTGATAATCCGTTGTGCCTTTTGTAATTATAGTACAATTATTTTTATTTATTTGTGAACTAGTGCTACAAACGACGATATTTTGTTCTTTGGAGTCCGAAAAAAGTCTTTCACTAACATTTGTTTTTGCAACTATAGAGTTTTCAATATAACCTTTGGCTATTGTTCATGATCTCCAACCACCATGTGTTTTTAATGTGGTTATATCTGCCCCAGAGTCCACCAACAATATTGCAGAACTTCTGCAAAAACAATGCCCAGTAATTCTTGTGGGTTTGGTAATTTAAAAAATTTTTTTTTTTTTTAAATTTTAAAAACAAACGGTTTTTTTTTTTCTTAACATTTTTTTTTTTAAAAAATTAATAAAATAAAATTAGGACCATGTGGTACAATTTTTTTTTCTGTACAATTTATTTTTTTTTTAATTTATTTATTATTATTTTTTTATCTTTTTTTTTTTTATTATTTTTAATATTTTTTTTAATTTTTTTTTTTTTTTTTTTTTTTTTTTTTTTTATTTTTTTTTAATTTTTTATATTTTTTATTTTATACAAATTTTTAATTAAAAATAATTTATTTAATATTATATTTAATATTTTTTTTTTTTTTTTTTTTTTTTTATTTTTTTTTTTAAAAAAAATTTAAAAAATTTTTTTTTTTTTTTTTTTTAATTTTTTATATTTTTTTAATATATAAAATTATTAAAAAATTTTTAAATTTTAAAATTTTTAAATATTTATATATTTTATTTTATTTTTAATATAAAATTATTTTTAAAATATATTATTTATAAAATAAATTTTATTTAAATTTTTAATTATTTATAAAAATTAAGTAAAAAATTTTTTTTATTAATTGATTTTCTTTTTATTTTTTTATTCATTATTTTTTTATAACATATTTCATACAATTTCTGGATTTTGTAGGCAACAAATTACATCCTGCATTTCTTTCCAATTCTTCAATTTCGGGAGGTGTTAAGATTTCTTCATCACTTTCCATTATTTTAGAAAATATTTCTAAGTACAGATTAATCTCTTCTCCAAACAACTTAATCTTAAGATAAACAGATAAAAAATTACGATTTTCAACTAAACAATTCAGAAAAAGTACATAACAACCCAAACTTTACTTAGCAACGGCAATGGTAATGTGGTTTAAGCAGGCACATGGAATCCACTAACCTCTATCTCATTGACAATCAATTGATAAAAAAAATTGTAGCAAATTGAATGTAACAGTGATGTTTTATTTTTCGGTAGATATTATTATGTAAACAATTTAAGTTCTAATCGACAATAATAAATAGAAAATACGATTTAATTATTACCTATAACATACAATTAAAAAGTGAGTTGTATCCGTTATCAAAAGTTTTCATTTTAATGTGATTTTTTTAATCACACTGTACAAACAATCGGAGAAAAAATTACATGTTTCACACGGCAGAGATTCAGATTTACTGCCGCTGCAGTAAACCTATTACTTCTCTGCCTAGTTAAACAAATAACTATTTTCCGAAATCTTCACTGAAATAACGATTTAAATAAAAAGTCGAAACAAACGCTAGCGGATTATTCAACAATATCTCTTAAAACGGCGAACTAAACATAGAAATACATACCGTAAAAAGCAGTGAACGATTGAATCGGCGTAATAAAAAATGTTCCCGTTTAAAGAAATTTAGTGTAACAACGACATAAACCTTGGAAATTTTGATGTTTTGATACCAAAAAGGAATATTTATCTCATCAGAAGAAAACCAATTGTCACGTAATCTAATTGTTAGAATGTGATTTTTAATTTACACTGTACAAACAATCGGAGAAGAAATTATATGTTTCACACGGCAGAGATTTAAATTTACTGCCGCGGCTAGCAATTCATTGCCGAGGTGAAGCCGAGGCATTGAAACTGTTACTTCTCTGCCTAGTTAAACAAATAACTATTATCCGAAATCTTCACTGAAATAACAAAAAAATCGGCAATAAAAAGTCTGTAATGTGTGTAAAACTTTAGAATCGCACAAGCGCGGTGCAATCAATTGTTGTAAAAATGAAAAAAAGCTAATTACTTTGATCATAGTAAGTTCCTACTTCTTTATTGATCAATTTTAATTACTAATTTAATTCTACACTAATATTTAAAAGAAAATATTGAATACAATAACATTGTAAGAAAACACTAACACAGAACTCTACTTAGCGACCACTACGTAGACAAAAATATTTAAATAAAAATTGTAGAAAATTTCATTCATCCTTTTTGTTTAGAACAGCTCTTGTTGTTACCACATGACCATATCTCGGTAATTATGTGTCATAATAGAAAAAAAAATTGTTTAAAATTGTTAAATAAGTCGAAATAGATGTTTTAGAAAAAAATAATTATAATTTTTATGACAAAGCTTGTATGTCAATGATATTTTTTAATAAAACTTATATCAAAAGTTATAATATTGATAAGAGACGATGACAATAAGCTAAACTAGATAGTTGTTAGGGCCTTAATCGGTCAAATAGTTCAGAAGTTGTTATGTCACGAAAATTAAAAATAATAAACAACACGGCGCAGCAAGTGCCAAACTAACTCATCAGCGAGACGTAGGTCTAAGTAAATGTCTCTCAATTACCTTTATGGTAGACAGCAGGTTCTTATCACAAGTTAATTTCGGGATTTTGTAAGCGCTACCCAGATCTTTTTAAATGTTTATAAAATGCTTACTAAAAATCCGGGATATCTGCAAACACTCGAAGTAAAGCGGTTTTTAAAAAGAGAAACACGAATGACGTATGATTTTCTATTTAAATGCAAGTGTACCTTACAAATATTGATTACACCGCGGTCTCGTTTTTGCTAACGCAATCGCTTTAATTAAGACCAAACGCAAAAATATAAAAATCTAATGGCGGTACGGCTTGCTTTCACTAGGAAACGCAGATTATACCCAGTTTCCTTAAAAACAATTTACAAATTCACGAAGACATGATCGAAATGAGACGTGGGTTTTGTTGAAAACAAAATAACTGATTTAGCATCAAACTGAAAATTCACCAACCCCATTTCAGTACGTTCATTTTGTGATAATATAACATTACCAAACAAGAACAAAAAGAAATACGAAAGGACGTTTTCTAACTTAATTCCGTTATTCGTAACTACACACAAAATCACTCAAAAGACTGTGATGTAATAGGACCTATTTTTAAATTGACCGCGTAAAATGTTACCAGCTTACAAAAATAAAACCCTAGATGAATTCAACAACTACGTTATATAAGGACGTTAATGCACTGATTTACTTTTGGTGGGAGGAGGAATAAAGTTGGTTCAAAAATAAAAGTCACAATAAAGGTAAACTCACCCAAAAGGATCAATATTTATTTTCTTTACAAAGTTTACCTTTAACTATGCTCGGCGTCGTATCGGTGAAGAAAGAGCACGGGAGAAAACTTCACCGTTTATGCTTTTTCTATCATTGCCTAATCAAATTAAAATTAACATCATAACACCACAATAAGGCTAAAACTATGCACACGTTGTACATTTCAATCGTCGGACTAAAATAGCAGATGCGTCTACCACTCTCTCTCTCTTCCCCCCAATTCCCCGCAGGTCCCATTTTTCTCTTCTGTGGTGTTAAATTACTTACAACCAAAGAACCAAAGAACCTGCAACCCACATTACACATAAAGATCAAGTATTATTAAAACACGTTTAAATTGAGGATACTACAAGACGATAGTTTTTCTGAATAAACAATTAGATTACGTACAATTGGTTTTCTTCTGATGAGATAAATATTCCTTTTTTGGTATACATCAAAATTTCCAAAGTTTATGTCTTTGTTACACTAAATTTCTTTAAACAGGAACATTTTTATTACGCCGATTCAATCGTTCACTGCTTTTACGGTATGCATTACTATGTTCAGTTCGCTGTTTTAAGAGATATTGTTGAATAATCTGCTAGCGCTTGTTTCGACCTTTTATTTAAATCGAACAAAAATCTCTTCAGTTTTTCAAACTGGATTTTTCCTTATCTTTATTATCAACGTAAGTTTAACACACACACATACGAATCACTTCTCAATAGTTACGCAGACTTTAATTACCTGGCGGTGGTATAATTTTAAAAACATTATTCGAACTAGGTTTCGTACATGCTTTTACTACATGTTACTAAGCTCGAGTCTGAATATCAACTGCCTTAACAATACTAAAATTCAACTAGGGAAATACGTTACAGTTCTCAGAAAGATAAACAAACTGCAAATTTAGAATTTTAACCGTGGCTTGTAATAAATGTACTGTTCATTTTAGTCTTAAAAAATATCCAATTTACTTTATAAAAGCGATAACTTTCAAGCTCTTTTCTTAGAACAAACAAAGAGTTTACTAATGCAACAAAACCAAAACGCAGCGACATATGAGATATGTTTGTACGAAACCGTTGATAAAAACCGCCGAGATAAATATTTCTTTACATATTAATGTGAGAAAACAAAAATAACGCCTTTCACAACACCACGTCTGATTTTAACAAGTATTAAATGACAAAAATAATAACTATTGCAGCAAACTTTATACGAAAACAAATATGCTTTATGAACACCAACGAACATTTTAATGAAACCAAAAGCATTTACGCCTAAAAAACCAATTTTCACTAAACATCTACTAACGCATATACAGTGAGGTTTTTTTTTACAGTTGAACATAGAGATGTGATTATCAATTTTAATGACCTGATTTATGATAATTAAATACATTAAAGCTTTTGGCGAAATCTGTTTTATTATGACGATTGGCACACCGTGTACACAAATAAATAATTGCAATGTTATGTTCATAACCAATACGTCATTCTAATCAAGACGACTTTGAACCAAAAATTCATGACCTGGCGTCAAAAAAACAATATACAATAATTTTCCCTGTTTTTTTGGCTTATTTTGGAGAATTAGGGAAGCAATTTAAACCATCGTCATTTTGACAAGTGAAACTAGCGGGACTTCAGTTTAAAGTCGAGTCTCGACTACCTATGTTAGTTTCCATGACGATGACCTGTAATGTAATAATAGTAGATTATTTTACTTGGAGATAAACAATATAATTATTGACCTTAAAAGCGAAACATATATATTTTTAACTCCAAGTTAAATATATTATTTTTTCTTCAAGCGTTTATTGCTAGTTTTTATGTGTTATTTTCAAATTTTTTAGATTATCGAGTATTATAGTGACCGTGACGTTTTATTCTCGACAAATCAAACTGTTACATTTATAATATGACAAAACCGAGGTGCCAACCTCTAAATAGTTGTGAAAACAAAAGAACTGTTGCTTTTAATGTTTAGACAGTAAAAAGCCTTTTTAACGTCTGCCAGTAGTTCAATAATATGCCGTTTTAATGTCGCTTGAAGAAAATAAAGTTATGTGCTAGTCATTACATAACACTATTTGTAATAACAAATTTACTAATCAAGTAAACAGTGCGTAATGATGAATTTACTAATTAAGGAGTAGACAAAATTTTTAAACTTTAGTGCACAGTCAAATCGAACTTAATTGCACCAATGAAATTCCAAATTAAGTATTTAATGCTACTCACATATCTTTCGACTACCTACTACAAACTAGTTCAAACATTTTAAATTAACCGCGCTTCAACTTTACTTTTCCCTGCAACCACTTGTGGCGCTGAAGTTTATTCCATTTGTTAATATGGAACTTGCCTATCTGAACGTCGTGTTTCTACTACCAAATTATGACTTTTATCGAATAGTTTTTACTATAAACAATACCGTTGGTAACTATTCAATATAGCATACTACGCAATTAAATGTAGAGTTTGACACTTTTCTTTCAAGAAAAAATATTATATTTTATTCGGAGAAAAATTTACTTTTTTGTGGCTCGCTTGTTTTAATTAGCCGCCTCACTACGTTTGACTGCTAAAGAACACAAGCTCGTCAAAAAAAGTGAATGTTTTTCTGTTTATAAAATAATGTACTATTTCTAATTTTGGCTTAGAGAGTGACATTTTTCATAATCAAATTAGGTGTCGAAATGGTCTACAGCTATGAAAAGTTCAACGTCTAGTTAATAGAAATGATGATGACTTATTGTATGACATAAAATCATATTACTTTTCTTTTACTATATTCTTTGCACATTTTGTTGGCGGTAGTAAAAAATTCCTTAAATGTCAAATATCATGCATTTACGTACATTAGAAACAATAAATTCGACGTCGTAAAATGTAAACGGGATATCTCTAGTAATCCTTCGGCTAATTCATACATTCTATACCAAAATGAAATCATGCAACTGTCAAAACCGTCACTTCAATTTATAGCATAGTGTTAGAATATTCAACGTTTTAACAAGTGTTCATAACTCACGATTTATCCGACGACGTTCGCCACAATGACGACAGAATTCTATTTAAATTGTAGATACAATGTAACATCGCGACAATAAAATATTAACACATTGTACAACGAAAACTTTTTAATTACAGCTAACGTTCTTTTAATATTAAAATGTAAAACAAGAAAAAAAACATTCGGTTTCATTTGAGTCGTTTCTTTTGTATGATGCACCAAAATAAAATATGCAAAAATATCAAGCACGACTTCTCATCGTCCGCATACTGATTGAAATTTTCTGATTCATACATATTTAAATTTTGTTATAAAAGGAACAGAATTCGAAATTGTGTATTGCTTTGGAGGTTTAAAAAAACAAAACCTTTGATTCAGAATTAAATAGAAAAATGTGTTGCGTGTTGTTACGATCGTAAGTTGGCCAATTTATTCTTTGTAACATTAATCTGGACAGGATTTGCAAATTATATTCCTTTTTTGTTTTAATTACGTAGTAGTGTTTGACGTGAACACAAGTTAAAGCTTTTAAAAATTTGATAGGTTATTTTTTCAAATAATTAATTGTTTAAAAAAATGGTTAAAAATTTGTTTCCATTTTCTCATTTTTATTTTAATTTATGTTGAAAAATTTAACATTTCAACATGTTCCATTCAATATTATATCAAGGTCGCATACGGCTTTGCACAAATTGAACCAATGGAATCGTTCTAAATAAGCATTTTGCCAATGGATGTAATATTAAACATATAAATTCCATAAGCGAATAGTATAATTCATAGTCAGATACCTGCATATGAGTGTATCATTGTAGAATAGATCGCATCAACTAAATAGTCTTTACCATACGTCGTTTTCATATCTCCAAATGGTGATCTCCGATGTTTGATTTGATGTGGAAACAGATGTAAACACCTGGTCCAACATAATCGACGGTTTCAAATTCATAGAACACCAATATCAGTGATTCATCCAGTTTTTCAACAAACGGTAGTCTACTTCTGGTAACGGTTGTCCCCTTGCTAATTATACTACTCCGACTGTTCTTTAAGCACACCACACAAGAAAAATTTACGAAATTAATAAACATTTAATTTTACTTGCTTGTCACGACGCAGCTGCAACTGCTTCAACATTTACGTAACATCAACACAAATCTATAATAAACTAGTACGCAACGACAACCACCGCAATAGTCACAACAATCACCATAACGTCATAATCGCTATCAATAAGGTTGTAGACCGCATTGCCTTTTTTTGTCCTGAAGATCCGCAAACGTAGTTATTGCAAACAGACGGTTAATTCACATTAGTTTAAACGACGACAAAAGAAATGCGCTAATTAAAATGGTCCGGCCAGCATCTCCCAAACAAAAAAAAACCGAACAACTGTTTAAAGGAGAAGACAAGTTCCGGACAATCTATTATGAACCTTGTAAACGGTAAGATTATTGACCGCAATATAAGTTATCTTGGCAATGCAAGCCAAAAAATGCTCGACGAAGTTAGGATACTGGCGGACGCTATCGCAAACACAGTCCCAGATAAACATGACTTACATTACTGAGAATGCAATCTCTCAGATATGATTAGAAGGAAAATCTTTGACCTAAAACCGACTACCGCAGTAGCAGCTAAAGCAACCGATTGCATTTTATGATACAAAGTACGATCTTAACTTAGTATCACAAGAAGAATTCGGGGCCAAATCCAGAAACTGTAAGAAATCTTGCGACTCGGTAAACGATTAAGGAAGTTCTTTATCACTATTAATGACGAGATCCAGAACACTTAGCGCAACTTATTCATAGCAAACTTTTCCCACGTTGACTTGTAAGTGGTCCACGCCACAAAAAGTCGTAGAAGCTTACCGCCGATAAAGGATTCAAGGTTTCTAGATTTGGATTTATTACCCTAACCACATAAGGAAAGACCTTAAGTTTCATGCAAACCATGCATTCGTACGCTCGACAAACACCCTGTAGTAAAAAAGAATTTCCAGGTTTTAATTGAAATCCGAATCGCAGGCACATCCGACAGCAGTTGGTCAACACCCCTTCACATGGTACCCAAAGGTAAGAACAACCGAAGACACTGCAAAGACTACCGTGAAGAACATTGAATATTTTTCGCAACTTCTACATGTAAAAAGAATCTTTCCCAACAATCCTTCGCGTATATAACCAACTTCCTGTTGCAGAGAAAAATAACCTTAAAACGGGGATTATAGTCCATTTGCCTTTTGTGAATTTTCATGCTGTCGTTTGGTTTTCAAAACCCTGGACAAATTTTTCAAATGTTTATAAACGAAGTATTCGTAGGATTGGATTTCTGTTAAACTTGAGTTGACGACATACTCACAATCCGTTGAAGAACATTCTGCAAATTATTTTGGAACGTTTAAAAATATAAATAGGAACCACTTTCTTTCTTTTTGAAGAAGTTATTGTCTGCTGAAAACAAGTACGAAAAGTACAAAAGTACTAGCAATCCATCGATCCGTTAAATACTTCAGACATATGGTTGAAGGAAAACAATTCACGATCCCTATGGACCATAAACTCTTCACATACACGTTTCAACAAAAACCAGATGAATGCACTCCGAGAGAATTGATTACTTAGATTATCGATTATCTTAGGCAAAGACAGAATCTAAACGCCTCTGATAGACTTCACAAAACTCACTGAGGCGCAATCACATGATAAGTAAACATATTTACGCCCAGAAAGTTTATTACATATAATTAAAAGAAGTTACACTTCCGGAAACTAACTTTATTAAAATCAATTACCATCTCATCTTCACTACCCACAATTTGGCACATCTTGGGGTAACCCAACAGGTCTGATCAAACAACGTTACTCTGGCTATCATTTAATGTAGACTGTCAACATTAAATGCCCACACCAAATCATAGGAAACATACAAAATCCAACAGCCAACAATGAAATGTCCAATCTGAAACAATCATCCCCCTCCTTATACAATGGCTGAATTTCAAAATTTGGGGTGTCACAACGGATTACAATCGAGGCCGATAATTGAAATCCGCATTATTCAATCAATTCAGCAAACTACAACACACCAACGCACTACAACATATCAACCTCAAGCTAATGGCATGGTTGAAAGTTTTTATTGATGTTTTTTGGAAATAATTTATGCGACCTTTGTCGCTCGGCAATTGGACGCGCACGATAATCGGATGCGTGCAACAATTGGACCCTACGGATATTTCATTTCACGACTAAGAGATCAACAATGAGCACTATTAAATTTGTTACACTTGTTATAGTATGTTAGACTTGGGTGCGTTACAAACTATACTGCGTAGCATTGAATGGAAATTCTTTGTCATTTCGGGTTTTCTTTGACTCCTTGCTTACTTTCTATGTACTTTATTGCTGCGAATAGTGTTAGTTGCAACTTTCCAGAATCTGTCTATTTATACTGACTTTCAAAAAAAGAAGTTGTTGAACGATTTTAATGACATTTGCTATGAATCAAGTGATCTATAGCTGCTTGTGGTATATCATCCCAAGCTTCTTGAATCCGTTGCTGAAGATCGTGGAAATTATCTGGAGAGTGCGGTAAATTACCCAGTCGCCTACCAATCATATCCCATACATGTTCAATTGGCAACAAATCAGGCGACCGAGCAGGCCATGGGAGGACGGCAATGTTAGATTCTTCCAAAAACCGTGTTATAGGCCTTGCCGTATGAGGGCGCGCATTATCCTGCCGGAAAATGGGATTTTGCAGCCCCTGAAGATATGGAAGGCCAATTGGTTGTAGCACATTAGTAATGTAACTAGCTGCGTTAAGGTTGCCGTCAATAAAGACCAAGGGTGATCTGCTACCATAACATATTGCACTCCATATCATAACTCCTTGAGTGTTGCGTTCCACAAAAAATGTTGGATTTTTACGTTCTACACGCATCTGTCTGACCCTCCTACGACCATCGTGGGCCCACAAGCAAAATCGGGACTCGTCACTAAACACAATTTGATGCCATTCTTGCGCCCAATTAACCCTTTCGTTGCTCCTCTCTAGTTTGCGTAGACGGTGAAGTGGTGTAAGAGGAAGACATAAAATGTACGATATGAACACAACTCATAAGATCTTATCCGGCGATAAACAGATGACATTGACATCTTAAGTCCTGTACTTCTCATCCAATCATTTGCAATTGATCGAGTTGTTGAAAATCTATCTCTTGTGGCCAAAACTCTTAAGCGACGTTCTTCGCAATCTGTAGTCCTTTGAGGACGAGGACGAACCATTTGGACCAACATCTCAATACCGATGAAACATTTCGGTTTACACGACTAGCAATTTCTCTTAGCGAAAGTCCGGCCTCTCTCGTATCAATAATACGGCCACGTTCAAAATCAGTTAATTGGACAAAATGTTGATGTTGACGTACTCTCGGCATTGTTTTCAAGTTCAGAAACAAAATTGTGAAGAAACAACAACAATTTGCAAACTTGACAGTTACTAAATGGTCTAATACTTCAAATTTATTGTTACTATGTGCTATGGAAACAACAAGCAAAAAAAACCAAAAAACTACTACCTAGATTTTATTCAAATTTTAATCATCACTTTGTTTAATGAAAATAAACGTTTCCTGAAAATTTCATTAAAATCGTTCGACAACTTCTAGGTGTCTTTTTTCTGGAAGTCAGTATGTTTAGCTTAGCAGCTTCATGATTTAAATTAATATTTGATCTTCCTTGGAACTATTTGAGCCAATATCTTTAATTATCTGTTTTTATTCATGTACAATAGCGCGATATGGTGTTTGGTTTAGAAAAGAACAAAGTTTCTTGGTAGCGAGTGTCATTTGACGACCATAAGCAAATTATTACCGTTTATACGTAGTGGATGAATTTCTCTTCTTTTGGAACGCGTTTAGATATCTTATAGAAAGTAAGTGACAAAGAAATATAATAGTATTTTATGTAATAAGGACGAAAAATACAATATTTTGGACGATTGGCTAGTATTGCCGAACAAGGCGCAGCCGAGTCCGGCAAAAGCAAAGAATCCAAAATATTTTTTTGTTCGTGCATCATACATTATTTTTTATTTGACCGTATAAAATTATTATGGAAATTATAAGAAATTGTGTCTGAATTGAATGAAATAAAAACTTACCAAATTTATAATTGAAAATTTTAATGGAACCGTGCCATCACTACAACGAAGTAGCGAAAAAAAGAAAGTAAAAGGTTCTGTCTTCGGGTACCAACCTAAAGAGAATTCTCAAGATATTAATGTATGCTCCAAAAGATTTGCACGCTATGTATTGCACTGAAAGACTTATTTTTGAATAATAAAAATTTAATTTAAATCGAAAATGATCAAGTAAAGATTTAATGTTTCTATTTGAGGTAGACGTAAAATCAAAATTGTTTATGATATAAAAAATTTTCTAAATGCCAATTCATAATTATTTGGTAAAAAAGTAAAAGGAAGTATTTTTGTAGTAAGGAAATGTTTGGTAGTTAAGTTTGATTTGTAGCGCTAATTGAGAGAATGCAAAATTGACATTATTTGAAAATGAGTGTTATAGGAATTATTTTCAGTGAAAGAAATAAATACTTTGTGTGTGAGTTAACAGACGATAAACGTGCATTGAAGGTGAAAATTCGTGTTGAAACGAAATTCAAATATGTACGTGTTAAAATGGATAAAAATGAGCAATGAAAAAACACTTTTAAAAAGATAGTGCAAGACATTAAAGAAGAGACGTGAAAGGTAAAGAGGGGAATGTAAGTTACAACGGGCAGTCGAAGGTATTCAATCATGTTTTTAAATTCGAGCATTGAAATTGATAGTCTCGAGAATTACATTCAACGTGAAGTTATATATTCGTTAACTATGCAATTTACATATTAAGCTTCTTTGGCTGTTAATTTTAGCAATACAAAAATAATTCGATCGATAAAATTTGACCAATCAACCATGACGACATAGCAACTATGACATCATCAAATGAAAGGAAAACATCTTCTACAAAAGATTGTTCAATTAATATAATAACTAAATATATGACAAATAAATTTTTAACCATGTATATTTTAATTAAAAATTAGTTCATGCATGCACCTTACGTTAAATAAGCATTTTCATTTAAATTTTAAGATTTCTTTATAATTATTCATGTAAAAATTTGTTTGTGTGTAAATTAAATTTGTTATTTTATTATTTTTAACTTTCAATGAAAGGACCCAAGCCACCTAAGATTTGATTAAAAACGCAATTAAAGTTCTCGTTATTCAATAATTTAAATATTTTTCTTGTAAAAATATATGGTTAAACCATCGTTATATGTTTTTTTTTTTTAATTTTAGATTCACTTTGGATTTTAATCCTAGTTTTGGTTCTAATTTACCGTTAGGTTTCTATTTCACCTTCAAATTTTAATGTTTAATGTATTAGAATAGTCCACATTCAGTATAAATCATGTATGGTTTTTTTGTTAGAATAATTATTGTTTCAACTTTTTAAGATTTAAATAGCCCGCCAGAACACAAAGCGCACTTGGCCGTTGGTAAGCAAAAGGTTCCTACGACATTTAATTTAAAATATAACACTTCCCATTAGTTTATTCGATGATCATGTTGTGATGTTGTAGTGGACAGACAAATTAAATAAAACGCAAACGTGGGGATTAACGAATTGATTAGAATGGTAACAAAATAAATTTGGAATGAATATGTAAGTCGAAGCAAAAAAAAAGTCGAAAGGGGGGTACCTCTCTGCCTAGTCGACCCGAGGAAGGAGAGGCTAGAAAACCTCGGGTTAAGTCCGACATAACACTAACAAAAAGAATCATACCCATTGGGTTCAAGATCAAATTTCAATTCAATCGACCGATTTGAAAAATTAGAGGTCCTCGTACACATATGTAAAACCAAAACACAGGGGTGGCGTTAATCAGGAATAATGTAATCCAACCCATTTTCACACACAATGCGATTAAAACTGAAGAACGTTAGCGTCAAACCTCTTGGTTTGCAAGGAGGGTCGGCAGTTGCCCTATTTTTTGGGTTTGCACTGCAAATGTTCTAAAGAACTTGGTGAAGCAAACGAATGAGAAGTACAAAATTACAGCCATTACAATTCTACTTGTAAAGATTCAGTTTCAGATACACAAAAATCAATTGAGCAAAGGTCAAGGGGCAATGGCAATGTTTTATCCTCTCTCCGTTCTTCATCCCTTGGGTTATAAAATATTAGTAATTCAACAAGGCCGGCTCTCACATCTGGATTCTCATTATTCCCAACTCAAACAAAACACTCCAAAAGACAACAAAAAAAAGATTGATTAACGTTTACATTCGTGTATAGTCTTATTCTGCAATCTTTGCGAGTCACTACCCGGGATCCTTACTTACACAAAGACAAAAACAGTTATCTTAAACATCCTACATCATAATCTGTATATGATTTCCAACCCAAAAACAGGAAGCAAAGAAAAAAACTTTTTACTAATCTTACATAACTAAGAGATCGCCCTACAAATTAATACTTTGTTTAATAATGGTTTAATACACATCTAGAATTCTCCACTTAAAAAAAAAACGCTGTTATTCTCATTAAAAACGAGAACAAGATGATGCGTTCCGTGATCAACAACCACCTCTTCCCATTCTAGTGCTTCCCTCTAAACCCTGCGCGCGAAATCTAAACTAATAACATATGCAGAATGGTGCAAAAGTAAAATACACAAAACAAAAGAAACTACCGCGTAAATTTTAAATTTAAATCCAGCTATTTCAACGTCACATCTCCTGAGAGAATTCAAGAGGTCAATTCTGCTGGTGAAAAGAGGAAAAGCAGTTCGACACACTATTTATTCTGAAAACTAAGTTTTGCTTTAACTTAGTTACAAGCATTGTAAGCATATTAGTTAGGGATAAGCGTTGACCACGATGAAGATATTCAGCGATAACACAGGCCTGCGACCAAATTTTTTTCTTTAAAATAATGGGTGATTCTTATGTATTTTGGTGCGCTGAGTTCGGAAATGCCCTCAGTTTTTTCCCAGCACGTAAGCATTTTCCGCAAAATGCATTTTTCTGCGGGATTGCCTACCTTAAGGCGTATATTTATGAATATGCCGAAAAAGCTGTTTTCCTATTCCGCTTCATAGTTTTATATTAGAAACTATGAAATATGATTAAAATTAGTATATTTAACAGTATTTGTCAGCGTATGAATCATGAAACGCGTTTCTTCGGTGTTTTCAGATTCCAATGTTACTGTAACAAATGTTTTTGTTATTAAAAGTACATAAATAATTAGCGTAATTATGGTGAACATTGACAAATGAAACCTGGATTTTCCCATTGCCCTATATATACCCCTCGTAGTCCTTCGATTTGTTCATTTCAATTTAAATATTCTTAAAGTGTCTTTCAAAATGTCTTCAAGAGTTTGTGTTAATAATCCTGATAGTTTCTGTTACATTTGTGGCAAACTTGTATTAAAAAAACAATCTCGAAGTATTACGGAGTTTATTAAAAAAGTGTACTTTGCCTATTTTGGTGTGAAGATCGGAGATCAAGAAAAATCTTGGGTCCCTCATAGAGTGTGTTCAGGCTGTGTTGAAGGACTTTGCATGTGGTCTAAAGGAAAGGTGAAATCTTTTCGTTTTGGGGTGCTTATGATTTGGAGAGAGCCGAGAAACCACGGCGATGACTGCTACTTTTGTTCTTGCAACATACAAGGGTACAATGCCAAAAATAAAAAAGATATATGTTACCCAAACATGCAATCTGCACTTCGGCCTGTGCCTCATGAACCCGGTATTCCAGTACCAGTACCCCCACACAATTTTTACGATTTGCCAGAGTCATCAGAGAGCGAGTCAGAGCAGTTGGAGGATGAGTTTCAAGTCGAAGACTGTGGACCCCAACAGTTTTCACAAGAAGAATTAAACGACCTCGTTCGTGATTTAGGGCTTTCTAAAGAGTCTGCTGAATTACTGGGCTCTAGACTTCAAGAAAAGAACTTGTTGAAACATGGAACTTCATTCTCTTGGTACAGAAGCAGAGAAAAACAATTTGAGTCAAATTTTTCTCAAGATGGCGAACTTGTATATTGTTCTGATGTTCCCAAGTTGATGTCAATGTTTAACATTTAACATGTGTCAGATGAATGGAGGCTTTTTATTGACTCGTCAAAAAAAAGTTTAAAAGCAGTTTTGCTACACAACGGCAATAAATACGCTTCTGTACCCTTGGGGCACTTTGTGCATCTAAAAGAAACGTATGACAACATGGGTTTTATCCTTGATAAATTAAAATATAAGGAGTTTGGATGGCCTATCTGTGGTGATCTCAAAGTCATCTCTATGGTTCTTGGACAACATGGTGGCTATACGAAATTCCCCTGTTTCTTATGTGAGTGGGATAGCCGGGCGAAAGCACAGCACTGGACCCAAAAAATGTGGCCAACGAGAACTTTGAAGGTTGGAGAAAAAAAATTTTCTCTTTGAGTCGTTGGTTTATCCCAAATAAGCGCTTTTACCCCCACTTCACATCAAGCTTGGACTGATGAAGCAGTTTGTCAAGGCATTGCCAAAAGATGGCAAAACGTTCAAATACCTTGAAAAGAAATTCCCAGGACTGTCTGAGGCAAAGTTAAAGGAGGATGTTTTTGTTGGCCCGGACATTCGAAAACTAATGAAAGACAATCAGTTTGAAAAGGCGATAAAAAAAGCTGAGAAAGAGGCGTGGATACCATTTAAAGAAGTTGTGACTAAGTTTTTGGGGAACAATAAGGACCCGGATTATGAAGAAATTGTAAATGAAATGTTGAAATGTTTTAAAATCTTGCGGTGCTCCATGAGCTTCAAACTTCACTTTTTGAACTCCCATTAGAGTTATTTCACAGAAAACCTTGATGCCGTAAGTGAAGAGCAGGGCGAGAGGTTCCACCAAGACATCAAAGAAATAGAACGGAGGTACCAAGTGCGATGGAATGTGAATATGATGGGAAACTACTGTTGGATGCTTCATAGAGAACTTCCACATATCCCACACAAACGGAAAAGTTCAAAACGGAGTTTTGGGGAAAAAAATAAATTATAAATCCTATATTTTTATCAAATTGTATTTAAAAATGTTAATAAACCACTAGTGATAGGTATATTTTTTTTAAATTTTAAAATGAATTTTTACCTATATGTACTGCGGGTTTTGCATAACTATCTTTTTCATTTTGCGGAAAATCTCTACCTGCTGGAGAAAAACTGGTCATATTTGGACTCAGCGCACTAAAATTCATACAATTCACCCATTACGGTGAAAAAAAAAATCAAAAAGTGTCAATTTGCAAGTTTGTGTGCTGCTTTGTGAGAACTAATGCGTTTATGTAATTTTTACGTTCGAGTAAAATTATTTTAACTTTAATTGATCTACTACTATCCGTCGAACGCAACGGGTTTTGAATAATTGTGCTACCGGGTTTAGGTTAAGTAAAGTTAAGGACGGGAAAATTAATATAACAAATAGGACGAAGAGAAAAAATTAAAAAAATGGGAGCACAAAATAAATAAAAAATGTTAGCTATCTATTATTTAATGTTTCAATTTACTATTAGTGAATATTTTAATATCATCTAATTTTTAGTAAATTTTTAATCCTGTAAGTATGGAGGGCCGCAAATTAAAATTTCATAAAACTATACAATTATAAATTCAGAAGGGCCGTTAAATGAATTTTGTATTAACACCACTTTAAAATTTTTTAAATATTTACGTTTACACTTTTCATTGAGAAAAGCTAACAATAAATATGCGAGTGTGTTGTGTGTCGCATAAAGTCTAAATAGTAAAAAAAATCAATAACCAACACATATCCGCATGATATTATCGTTTAGCAATAAAGTTGATATTTTTGCTGCAAATAGCTGTGCATGCAAAGCGTAAGTGAATCAATTTTATTATTATATAACATTCATAATTAAATATTGTATTTTACAACCGTACATGGTTTACAGTTAGTTAACACGTTATAATAACGATACTACCGCAACACCTGTAAAATATTAAATCAATACGCGAACGTTGCTTTTCCTTCCATCCCATCAGAAAATTATACAAATTTGCTCATAAACTTTATTTTACGACATCTTTAGAATAAAAAATTAGGCGCAACTGACGAGATTTACTTTCTGACGAACCATTTGTAAATAACGACAGTATTTTTTCGACAACTGCTAAGGATTGTAAAAAGTGGCATAATTGAGCACTTTCATATCCTGCTGTTCTTCGCCAAACAAATACAATAGAACACGAAATGAACGCCAAAGGTTACATAGAAAATATGTGTTGTGCTTTAATGAAAAGTTCGATGTTATTGTACTTGGCAACAAGTATATGTACGTAGCCATTGTTAATAATTGAGAAAAAGGCAAAACTCCTCTTTTACCTGTAATAAAATTTTTCTTTTGTGCAAAAGTATCAAGAGTCTAATTCAGAAAAACGGTTAATTCCGTGCTTTTTTGTTGAGCACGGATGAGCGGCTAATAAACTGCTGTTGAATTTTGAATGAGATCTTACATCCCGCGAGATGTTAAAAGAGTTTTCTTCTAACATTTTCTATTTTACTTTCACCTAACTTGAATTATGAAACTTCACATTTAAGATAAAATGATTATTCTCTTAACGCCAACTTAATTTTCTTCGTCACAAGAATTAAAACTGACGCGATGTAAGCACGCGCGCGCGCGTTTTAATCCTTTTTTAACACTTCTTGTCGAATTTAAAATTTTTGCACGTTCCGTTTCTTTAATTTAAAAATTCAATATTAAAATGAGCGACAACAGTGTGAATAATTGGTTTATAGACGAATTCGATTGTGTCGAATTACGTTTAAAAGTCGATAATGAAATAGCCTGTGGCTCCGTTTTAGCATGCGTAAGTGTGCGTCACTATAAAAAAAAGAGTGACAGAAATGGGTAATAAAGTCGCTAAACACAGATGTCCCAGTTGTTATTATTACCGAGTTACTGTGTGCTTAACAAACCAATAAATACCATGCACAACAGTTACGGCTTATAATTTCTACCGATTTTCCAAATGGGGAAGTAATGACTACCGATCAATAAATCCATAAAATATTTCAATTGCGAGATAACGATGCAAATAATGATATAAAAGCGGTTTATAGTTTATGTTTCATATACCAACTTTAGTGCAACATGAACACATAAAACTACGTAAAGACGATTTCGGTTAAAATAAAAATAAATCTAATAAAACCAATTTCTACAAAAAATAGTGTCTTTGTGAAATGTACGGACATCCAATACAAACCAAAATTGGATATTGTAGATTTTCGACAAACAGCTGACACATATTTCTAAAAACGAACTAACTGGGAAACAAATTTCAATTTAAACGATGAAATGTTAAAAAACCGATTTGTAATTTTTTCAATTATCCCAAATACGTAACTTCTGGATTATTTTTTTATTTTCAGTTTAAATTAAAATAAGCGACAATGATAATTCTTTAATAAATGTTTTAGAATGAGTGCATCAAATTAGAGGAATCAATAGTTTGAAATATAAAAGAAATATATACGATCACCATTCTTTTTTGTTCTTTTTTCCACGTTTTTCCCTTTTCTTCTATATTCTACCCATCTTTTTCTTAGTGTTCCTATTTTTCTATTTTTCATTATTCTTGTTTTCCATATTCGCTTTTTGTTTATTCTGTCTAGATTACCTCCACGACAATTGCTTCTTTTCTATAAACTGCGCTGAAAGAATTATTTTATATAATAAAAAAATATTTTGAATCGAAATAAGATTAATAAAATTTATAGTAGTTAAATGTTTCTATTCAAAGTAGTAAACGTAAAATTAAGGTAATTAAAATTTAAAATTTTCAAAAACCGATCTACATTTTATTTAAGAATAATATGATAAAACTTAAGTTACAGAAGGCAAAATATTCTAACACTTCGGAGAAATAAATTTTTAGATAAAACAGCAGCTTCCCGGCGGCGTCGGAACAAAAAAACTCTACAAAAGACCCACGTGGCTTTTAGAAATTGTACTAAGAAAAAGAGAAAAAAACGAGTATTTACGGTAGGTTCAGACGAATAAAGCTTAACCTATTATTATTGGTAAATTGTTAAAACACCTCGAACTATTCAAGAAGTTTTTTTAACGATCTTCCAATTCTATCAGTTTCAGCAAGGCGAAGGAAATTACAAGATGCCAAGCCCGTTGCGGAAATCGATAAATATTTTCAACTAATCAAAAATTTGCAGAATGCTCGCCAGATATGAATTTTATCGTAACATATTAATCGCGACATACGTTTCTTTGATTTATATTCCCTGCTAACATATTGGTCACGACACACGTTTATTCGATGTATGAAATAAAACCGTAACAGGCAGAATGGATAAGTGTTTAAATTGCCTTCTGCAACGAATGTTTAATACTGTTTTTTCGATTTCGGTCGTTGTTACCTGTATTATTTGCTTTTAAAATGTTTATACTTTTCCTCCAGGGAAATTTCAGTATAATATTTAAGTTGGCAATATTCCAGAGTTGCAAAAAAATTGGAACTTGAAAAGGTGTCCAGTTTTTCTCGTTTACTAACAAAAAGACAAGAATGAATTCGGATCAAGAAATGCAAGCAACACCCCCAGAGTTGCGAGATTTGGCAACAGGCGCGATAGATAACTTATTGCCACAAAAATAAAAAAATGTTTATGAAAAAATTACAAAAAGTTTATGGCGTGGTGCGCCTCGAAAAATGTCACAGTTATTACAAAGAATGTGGTCATTGCTTTTTGTAAAATAAAGAACAAACAATATAAAAGTTCAACTCTTTGGCTTTATTCGATGTTAAGATCTGTACTAAATATTCGTCAGAATGTTGACATAACCAAGTACACAAAATTACAAACTCTTTTAAAAAAGTATTCCGCAGGATATGAGCTAAAAAAGTCTCAGATACTAGAATACGACCACATTCAAAAATTTAATAACAAAGCACTTGATTGATTATCTTGCTATAAAAGTTGTTTTGTTAATGGGATACTAAGGAGCACGCAGAAGGAATAAGCTTACAAATTTGTCAATCGATGATATAGAGTATAGAACAGATCCAATACTCCAAGATTATTTGCTATAACAAACCCAGGATGGATTAATTTATTTAAAAAATATTGTTTTAAACTTGTTACATTATCTTAGACTAATGGGCAATTAAAAACATAGTTGCATCGATTTGAGAGCTGTTTAATCGGTTACACACATAATATGTCATACACCAAAATTATATCGGTAGCAATACAGAATATCGTGCTCTCTCGGTGATATTCACACATATAATTATAAAGTAATTAGCGACACAGTAAACAAGTAACAGGCACAACTCGATAGCCGTTGCTATTGAGTGAGACGGATTCTTATCCTCCCTGAGCGTCAAACTTTATTCCGCTAGCTACGCACACAGAGCGTGTGGATTCAAATGTAATAATGAGTAATTAAATTATAAGCTCCACCTTGACTGAAAATGTACTTCATCAAAGGAGTCAAGGTTACTTTGATAGTAATACGAAAAAACAGGATAAAAAACCGTCGAGTACAAGGAATTATTCCAGCGACCCACAATTCTTCGGCATTAACATATTTATTTATTTAATCGTATGTTACATTTTAAATATTGTATTGTAATGTAAGTGTTATCTATAGTGCCGCAGAAGGTTAGTATAAACTTGTACCGTGTGATGACAAAACCGTGTGCAATTGTGGACTGGTTATTCTTGGCAAAGCATTTACTTCAAGGTTTAGGTTTAGTCACATGGAGATAAGTTACTTAACTAGGATCACATACATATAGCGTTCATTAAGGCGTCCTTTTGGAGCATTTGACGTCAATAGTTCTCAGTTATAATTAAGAAATGGTTTGGTACTGGTAATTGGATTGTTTGGATACACACGCTAAAATTGAAAAAGCTGGAAAGTAAAACACTGATGGCGATTTAGGTCGGCGGCACAGTATTGAAGAAAATCCCCTTCCGGTGTTAAGACAAGACACCCCAAAACCGCCGCTCCCCGCTATCTTGAGTGACAAAATTTTACTTGGCACCTCCTAACGGAATAGGTTTGTTTTCGCATATCACGTCCTCGAGTACAAGTAAACGTCGAGAGGTTAATCCTTCCAATTACAACAGCATAATGCAAAAACGGTTCCAGAAAAAAACCTGCAATTTCTGGATGTAATCAAATCTCAGCAGACATCAAGCAACGTAATCCCAGAAAATACGAACGGACAAATAAACTGTAATAATTAGAGAAAGCCAATGAAACTATTCGACATGTATTGAAATATAGGACAGTAAGCTCACCTGCACACGTTCATTCTAAACAAACTTTGGTTTATTATTCATTACATATCCGGTGTAATTTACGTTTCACAATAGGCGGATGATTAAAACAACTTCGGATTAATCCATCACTTGTGTTTAGAATTTCCTTTAGCAGTTCCTTTTTTTACACAACAAGACTGTTCTCGTTGACATTCACACCAAAAAGAACGAAAGTAAAGCAAGCGCTTTAGTTTACCTAATTGTTAATTGACCTAGTATTATACACAATCAAGTACATACCTGCTGTCAGCTGCAGCTGTCTGTCAATGAAGATCAATTTTAAAAAAAATTAAAAATTACTAAAAATCGTTTAAGAATTCATTCTAACAATAAAATGCGTGCTAGAATATAGTTATTCTAAAACCGAAATAGAGAAAAGGATTTGATTTATGTTTGTATAAATAAATCCTTTCATTTAATTGAAAGTAATATTTAAGTAGTGATAATTATTTATAAAAGCGTTTCCGTTGAATTATAATAGATGCGACGTTGTACATTGAAACAGACATATTGCGTTGAACTTTGAGAATGTTAAAATTATATGTAAGGTCAGATGCACTTAAAAGGTTAAAGGTAAGACATTGAGTGAAGTGAGGAAGAAAAGTGAACGACGGAAAAAAGGGGGTCGGTAGCAAAATCAAAGAGTGAACATGTTAAATAGTTTGAGACAGTCTATAGATAGAAATTGAGGTTGATGATGGACGATTGATAACAGATCGATGTGGAATATTTGTGTCCTCATTTATAAAGCATTGCAAGTAAAATTGTTATGAATACAAAATCATGATTGTTCTTGCTGCGGTGTTATTGCTAAAGCTGTAGAAAGTAAGATAAAATAAAGTGACCAATAACAATAAATCGAAGAGGAAGGTTTAAACAAAGAAAATGCCGTCATCAACAAGATACTATATCATCAAGCGCATTAATGTTGGTTTTAAAATTTATAAATGAAATATGTATTCCCATGAAAAAATGTATTCGATTTAATTAAATTTTGGTTTTTAGTGCATGCATCATAATAAGGTTGTTAATATTAAGACTTGTATTTTATTTGTAAAATGTTTTTTTTTATTTGATTAATTTTTTATTATTCAATGAACCACAATTTTTCTTTAACGAACTCAAACCCTGGGATTAAAATTTTGAGAGTCTAGAATTATGATTTCAATATTTGTTTATTTAAATAATTTCGAACCATCGCAATACATTGCTCTGCTTTCTGCTGCCAGTTATTTTGTTTTATCAGTGTTTCTTGGTCCACCTCTTCTTGCCATACTTTTTATTTTTCTTAGGTACCTCATTTGTGCAGCTTACACCTTGCTTTTTTGTTGACTTCTGGGTACGTACGATTTGCAACTGTGATATTATAGATTCCTTCTTTATTGTTTTGTTAAATTGAATTCCTGTGTTTATTTCTCGTACACTGTTTCTCCAAAATTTGGATGAATGCTCCTGTGTCTATAACAGGTATATTCTTTTCACGTACTTTGTGCTGACGTTGGGATGTTTTTTTTCGTTCCTTAAAAGATTCCTTCACAAGCCTAAATTCGGCAGGAAGCTATACATTCTTAAGTATGGAATACTCTTGTTAAGGAACCTGCTTTTGAATATTAATAACCACGATTATCCTTTGATCATTCTGCAGAATCAAAGAAGTTTATATTCCCGAGTTTTATTCTAGTTCGATTGAACAACCTATCAAGAGGAGAAATACATAACCTGCAACGTAATTGCGGTAATTTAAGTCGTTTCAGGCTTGGTTGTCGAAATGATTTCTTCATTCTTCAATTGACGAATGTCCATCTTACCTCCAACTACGTTTGTTTTAATTAATAGTTTATTAGGCACCCTAGAAATGGTAACTATAGATATCACCTAACATCGACAACGACCCAGACTAGGGCGGATCGGTAGGATAACAGTTTTGTTTTGTGTCAGTTTTTCCTATAAGTGACAGGTTGAACAAAAAGCTAAAGGAGTTTACTTATTTCTTATTTTGTCGTTGGATTTTTACTAGGAGGTGGTTTCTATTACGTCTAATTCTTTAGTGTGACACGGCTTCACACCATGCTCTATTTTTCTTTCTATTTTTTTCTATATTTTTCACTTCTTACTTTGCTGTACATTTTTCTTTATACTCTCATTTCACAAACTCGTTTTTGCTTTCGTGGCTTTTTGGTAAACTAATGTTGTCTAGATTCAGATCTAAAGACCGTCGTTGATTGAAATTTCTTTTTAACGTTTTGCTAACAGGAGTGGTCCGTTTTTCAGAGGTCCGTTTAATCTCGATGTTGGATGGTCTGCATTTTCAATATTGGATAGTGTACATTCATAATCGGAAATGGACGGACCTTTGAAGAAGCTACCCACGCAGCTTTGTTTGGAATAGGGAGAGGTTTTTTATACTATGTGGTATGTTTAATCTATTTTATGTAGCACACACTATTTGAAAACTAACCGAACTTGACCGAACAGTATAAACAATTGTTTTTTATTTTGTACTAAACTCTCTTATTTGTTTTTCTTGCTGTCTGTATAATTCTTTACTAGGGATGTAGTTCTTGGGGTTATTTAGTTATTTTGGGTTTACCTTCATCCTAATGAGGAATGTCCATTTTGGCCAGTATCCTTTTTTAATTGATTCTCTTTTTTCTAGAATTTATTGTTTGTGTACAGATTGCGCAATAATAACTCACTTAATGTACTAGTCGGTTAGTACTAATTATTTATTTTTTTTTAATTGTTTGTAACTCTATTTTAGATATATATACCTATTTATATATATTCGTTGTTGTTGCTTTATTGCCTCGGGTTGAAATTTACCAAATGACACAGTTTCACTTACTCAACCTCTAATTGATCCGAATGAATTTTGAAATTGATGCTCACACCACGAAATCGATCCACGCCTGGCTCAGTGGAGACGGGGGTTAATAAATAATAGAGCGCCACTTAGTTTAAATATTTGGTTTTAAATCACGTGGTGGAACCTTGCGGCAACTAAGAATCCGCAGATCTTACTGATCAAAAGAGCTAAGTACTGCATAAATATTTACTATAATACCATTCGGAAATAAACACATAGAAAATAAAAACAAACAAGTAATTTGGTATGAAACCTTATCGCCTATACACATCAGATTTACTAAACAACTAAATAATTGATTGTTGGGTATGGTAAGCTTACGATTCCCCTTAAAATAAATAATTTCTAATATTAATAAAATTAAAGTTATTTGTGATTATTATTGCAGTTGCAAATACACAAATTAAACAAAAAAATTTTTCTTATAATCGTAATAATTATGCGCACCCACGTATTTGCATAAAATCGAAAATAAATGTTCGCTTTAAAATTCAAAGATAGATAATTCGTAACTTGATAACCGTATCGCACCAGCGCATTCACACAAAATCGAATTAAATTTTCACAACCAGATAAATTGTTAATTACAATTAAAAGGTAGGTACTTAGCTGTTTGATTGTAATCAGGCAGCCACCGTAGTTGTCCAGATGCGTCCGTTATCACTCCAGTCGAGCCAGGTGCGTATTTCCGTACGTATTTTCCGCATACAATTGTTATACGTTATCACCGCTACGTCTTCGATTATCTTACTCAAAAGGTACTACCCCAGAAGTTTAATAAATTAAGATGTCACTAATGCTTAATTAATCATTCAATCAGTGGGCGAATAAATGAACGAATGAATGAGTGAAGCCTAAAATAAAATAAACCCAGTAGACTCTAATACTACTCAACAATTATCAAAGACAAAAACAACAATTAACGAATAGAAGAAATAACAAACCTTCAGATATTGGGCGGCTTCAAAGTAATTTACAAGCACACGTTCGATTGGTTTTATAATCCGACATACGCCGTTTGAATATGGGATTTCCAATTTTTAATAATAAATCAAAAACTCCAACTTATCACTCATATCCATTATCATACTATAAAACAATAATCCAGTTCTTTGCAAACTGAGCATTCATAATTATGCCAATTTTTATAGTAATTCACCATACGAACGTACACCGAAAAGAAATATGGCTAACACAAAAATGCCTCAAAAACTTGAAAAATTCTACAAAACTCGATCATACACGAAAATATTATCTATTTAAAACAATCCTGTATAGAAAAACTTCGCGCTCTTTTACACGCTACCAATACTTTCAGCGGAATTACACGAAGATCAAACATTCAACACAAAACTATAACAATTTAAACTAAAGTGTTTCGCACACATCAACATTCGCATACACGCAATATAAGTTGTCTACTACGAGGTACTTTTGGAAATAAAACGTTACAAATTCCCCTTTTCTTCCAAGTCGATAACTTTCGAAGAAATGTTATCGATACATCTTCAAATCCTTTGCATGCCACACTCCTTTTGCTTTACCATGTTCATCCGCTAACAAATAAGTCCATAAAGACAATTTCTTCTGAACGGTAAACGGTCCTACATACTTTGGAGCCAATTTGCTACAGTAAAACTTGGACGCGTCTGACAACACAAAATTTCTTCTTAACACTTGGTCTCCAACTTGAAATTCGTCACTTCGTTTTCGCAGATCATATATTTTCTTATTTTTTTCATAAGCTTGTTTCATTTTCACTTTAACTTTTCGAATATTTCCTTAAACTTCTCAACGCACGTAGTTGTCTGTGATCTATCAAAATCTAGTTCAGAAATGTCACCTTCAAATTTGTGATTATTTCCATTCAACACTTGGTGCCTACCGAAATTTAAAAAGAACGGACTATAACCTGTAACGTCATGATTCGAGGTTCGTATAGCACAGCCAATTTTGCTAAGTTCTGTATCCCAACAACGATGATCTTCTTCTATATATGAAATTAACATTGTTTTCATGACTCTATTTACCCGTTCTACGGGATTAGCTTGTGGGTGGTAGACGGCATTATAGCGGATTTTGACACCATATGACTCACAAAGACCTTTAAACCTCCGACTAGTAAACTGTACTCCATTATCAGTCAATAAGTACTGGGGAACCCCATAAACTAAAAATACTTCATCTTCGAGAATTTTACTAACTACAGACGATGTAGCTTTCCTAATGGGATAGAATAACGCGTACTTACTAAAATAATCAGATGTTGATACAATGTGGGTGTGTCCGGATTTACTCCTAGGAAAAGGCCCTACAATGTCAATGCTAATAACTTGCCAAGGTCGGTCAACCTTTGGTTGCGAAAGCATGAGTCCTGCAGGTTTCACTTGTTCGACCTTACTACGCTGACACACCAAACATTTTCGAACGTACTTCGACACATCTGCATTCATCTTCGGCCAATAGTATTTTTCTTTTAGTCGACAGCAAGTTTTGCGGACGCCTACATGACCTGAAGTCGGAATGTCGTGAGCTTCGTAGATTAATTCACATCTTTTCTCTTTAGGAACGACTCTCTTCCATTTATCTCCTTCATTAAAAATTACTCCCTCTTCTACATATTTATATAAACAATTATTTTCTATTCTCCACGAAGAATATTTTTTGGATTTAACTTTACTTCTTTCAACATTTTCTGATACCAGTTGTCAATTGATGATTTTGTTTCTAACAGATCTACGTTTGGTACACCTCTAGATAATCCATCTGCAACAGGCATGTCTTTACCTTTTCTGTGTACAACCGTGAAATTATGTTGTTGTAATCTTACTGCCCATCTACCTAAACGTCCTTGCGGGTCTTTTAAATTATTCAACCACACAAGCGAATGGTGATCTGTAATCACAGTAAAAGTTGTTCCTTCTAAATATGGACGTAATTTTTCCACTCCCCAAATGACCGCAAGTAGCTCTCGTTCGGTCGTACTATACTTCCTCTCCGTAGGCGACAATGACCTGCTTAAATAACAAATTACGTACTCTTGATCGCCATCCATCTGGGTCAAAACAGCTCCGATTCCATAAGAACTTGCGTCGGTTTGTAGAATAAATGGCACATCAAAGTTTGGACAACGTAAAATTGGAGCACTTACCAGCAAAGATTTTATTTGTTGAAATGATTCTTGACAACTTAGCGACCATTCAAATTTAACGGATTTCCGAAGTAGCATATTTAGCGGCGCTGTAACAGTAGCGTAATCAGGAATAAATCGGCGATACCATGATATCATTCCTAACACTCTTCTCACCTCAGATACTGTTTTGGGTATAGGCAAGTCTACAATGGCACGAACTTTATCCGGATCAACATGAATTCCATTACGAGTAATCACGTATCCAAGATATTTTAATTCATCTCTTACGAAACAACACTTTTCTCGACTTAATGTTAAGTTAGCTTCATATAAACGATCAAAAACAACCTGCAATATTTCAACATGTTTTTCAAAGGTTTCGGTGACAACAATAATATCGTCTAAATAAACGAAAACAAACGGTTCTAACTCCGCTCCAAGGACTCTGTCTATCAATCTCTGCCAAGTAGCTGGCGAATTATGCAAACCCATTGGCATTCGACAATACCGAAACAAACCTCTTCCAGGCACTGTAAAACTCAAATAATCGCGGCATTCCTCAGCAACAGGAACCTGATGATACGCTGATTTAACGTCTAATGAAGTCAAAAATTTTGCGTTTCTTAATTTGTCTAATATAGAAGAAATAAACGGTAATGGATATGCGTCGCGTTTTGTTACAGAATTTAATTTGCGGAAATCAATGACGAACCGATACGTACCGTCCTTTTTAGGTACCAGCAAAATAGGTGCTGACCATGGAGATGATGATTTTTCGACGACTTTATTTTCAAGTAATTCATCTAGCTCACGATCTACATGTTTTTGCATATAAGGAGATAACGGATAATATCGCTGCTTGATCGGTTCACTATCTACTTTGATCCGATGCTCTACTAAATTAGTACACCCTAAAGAATTTCCCATTCGATTAAAATTTCTTTCTACTAATTCCTCTAAAATAACCTTTTCATTTTCCTTTAAACCTGAACAAACCTCTAAAGAATTCAATTGAACATCGGTAGCAAACTTCCAAATATCTTCTTTTAAATTGGGAATTATTTCCATTTCCTTCCAGAAGCTAACACCTAAAATTATTTTATGCGAAATTTCGGAACTACCAAAAATTCTATTACTTTTACTTTATCTTTTAAACGCACAGGAACGCTAACCATGCCAACACACACACAAGAATTTCCATCAGCTATTCTTACATTTACGTAACAAGGATGTAAAACAAACCCTAACTCTCTAATAATTTCCCAGCCGGGACCACCTAAAACTGATTGATTCGCTCCTGAATCTAATAAACCCAATAATTTTTTTCCCATTATATCTAATTCTAAATACGGACGCTCATCACCAACGGCGTGAGCCAGAACAAAATCGATTATAGCACTATTACGAATATCAGCCGGCTTCTGTACAACATGAGGGTTTCGGCGGCTCAATGAAAACCTCCGCGCTCGTTTCCCGAACATTTCGGACAATTGCTAACTCTATATCCAAGTTCACCACATTTAAAACATTTCAAGGGAGTTGATTCTTTTACTGGACAGTTTCGAGCTATATGACCAACCTGTTGACACCTAAAGCATTTAATTTTATTACGACACTCGCGAGCTAGATGCCCAATGTTGTTGCATATATGACATCTAAACTCCAATTTCTTCTCACTAGATGTTGACGCAACGGAATTTGTACTTACATAAGCAAGATCGGGTTCCAAACTGTTTTCTTTCTTTGGCGGCGGAATATACGCGTCCATGGCGGCTTTTCGAGTCTCAAGTTGGGTGCATATTGTTTCAAGTTCAGCTACATTTTTAGGATTGTTAAGCGCTAAATGTGCTTGAAAATAAGGAGAAAGATTGTTCATCAAAATATAAACCTTTTCCTCTTCTTCCATAGGCTTTTCCAATCTTGTAAACATGGAATGCATTTTGGCAAAATAAATTCCTACGCTTTCTGTTTGACCTTGTGTGCGCTTCCGTATATCATCTCTTTGCTTTTGATCATAAAAATACGGTTGAAATTGTTTCCTTAATGCCCGTTTAAGTTCATCCCAATCAGAAAACCGCTTTTTATTTGCACGAAGCCAAGTCGAAGCATCTCCAACTAACAAATCGCTAATTCCATGAAAAATACTACCATGAGAAACTCCTCTAGCTTCCATTAACTCCTCCACTCGTTCCAGAAAAGCATTGATAGACATTCCTCTACCATCACCACTAAAAGATATATTCCATTTATGCACCGCGACGGATGAATTAGAATTTAAAGATCCGGTAGCCACGCTTTTACGCCTGCTTTGTGTATGTTCGTCTTCACTAAGGCTACTGTCTTGTTCAGATGAGCTAACGTAAGATTCATCAGACACTCTAGTTTCTTCTGGCGTGCTTGAGGCTTTCATGCTAACGGTACTGCTTCGTAGATTTCTTATTTTACTTTTTGCTTCTGACATTAACACCGTGATTTCTACTAAAAGCTGCGACTTAACAACTTTTTGTTCTTCGTTCGAAGGAACTGACCGATTACATCTACCGATTGTATGTGAAGCTTTAGTACAAAATTTTTTATAAACGCTATCTTCACAATTAATGGCTGGCAATAACTCTTTCAGCTCTTTAATTTTTGTTTAACAGCAGATTCATCTTCGGGGAAAGGAATGTCGTAAGACGGATATACTAATTTATTTTTGTCCTTTTCTAATTTCAAAATGCTACGTAAAGTTTTTCTCATTCTCTCACATGTATCAATACTAGTAAAACCGCGGCTTTTTAACTCATACATCAATTCATCTTGAACTAATCGATTTATTTCCATTTTCTCCATTCTGAGACTATCAAACTCACAAAACCCAAATTACAAAAAAATTGAAAACAAAAAAAATTTTTTTTTTTTTTTCAATTAAACCAAACAAAATTCACGTAACAACCCTTTAAGAATTTAATTAGCCCCACGTTGGGCGCCAATGTAACTCTATTTTAGATATATATACCTATTTATATATATTCGTTGTTGTTGCTTTATTGCCTCGGGTTGAAATTTACCAAATGACACAGTTTCACTTACTCAACCTCTGATTGATCCGAATGAATTTTGAAATTGATGCTCACACCACGAAATCGATCCACGCCTGGCTCAGTGGAGACGGGGGTTAATAAATAATAGAGCGCCACTTAGTTTAAATATTTGGTTTTAAATCACGTGGTGGAACCTTGCGGCAACTAAGAATCCGCAGATCTTACTGATCAAAAGAGCTAAGTACTGCATAAATATTTACTATAATACCATTCGGAAATAAACACATAGAAAATAAAAACAAACAAGTAATTTGGTATGAAACCTTATCGCCTATACACATCAGATTTACTAAACAACTAAATAATTGATTGTTGGGTATGGTAAGCTTACGATTCCCCTTAAAATAAATAATTTCTAATATTAATAAAATTAAAGTTATTTGTGATTATTATTGCAGTTGCAAATACACAAATTAAACAAAAAAATTTTTTCTTATAATCGTAATAATTATGCGCACCCACGTATTTGCATAAAATCGAAAATAAATGTTCGCTTTAAAATTCAAAGATAGATAATTCGTAACTTGATAACCGTATCGCACCAGCGCATTCACACAAAATCGAATTAAATTTTCACAACCAGATAAATTGTTAATTACAATTAAAAGGTAGGTACTTAGCTGTTTGATTGTAATCAGGCAGCCACCGTAGTTGTCCAGATGCGTCCGTTATCACTCCAGTCGAGCCAGGTGCGTATTTCCGTACGTATTTTCCGCATACAATTGTTATACGTTATCACCGCTACGTCTTCGATTATCTTACTCAAAAGGTACTACCCCAGAAGTTTAATAAATTAAGATGTCACTAATGCTTAATTAATCATTCAATCAGTGGGCGAATAAATGAACGAATGAATGAGTGAAGCCTAAAATAAAATAAACCCAGTAGACTCTAATACTACTCAACAATTATCAAAGACAAAAACAACAATTAACGAATAGAAGAAATAACAAACCTTCAGATATTGGGCGGCTTCAAAGTAATTTACAAGCACACGTTCGATTGGTTTTATAATCCGACATACGCCGTTTGAATATGGGATTTCCAATTTTAATAATAAATCAAAAACTCCAACTTATCACTCATATCCATTATCATACTATAAAACAATAATCCAGTTCTTTGCAAACTGAGCATTCATAATTATGCCAATTTTTATAGTAATTCACCATACGAACGTACACCGAAAAGAAATATGGCTAACACAAAAATGCCTCAAAAACTTGAAAAATTCTACAAAACTCGATCATACACGAAAATATTATCTATTTAAAACAATCCTGTATAGAAAAACTTCGCGCTCTTTTACACGCTACCAATACTTTCAGCGGAATTACACGAAGATCAAACATTCAACACAAAACTATAACAATTTAAACTAAAGTGTTTCGCACACATCAACATTCGCATACACGCAATATAAGTTGTCTACTACGAGGTACTTTTGGAAATAAAACGTTACATGTTTTATTTCTTGCAATAAAAAATGGCCAGTTATTCGGGCAATAATAATCAAAAAATAACATACACAAAATTTAGAACATTTATATGCCCAATAATTAATTAACGTTTAACAACGGTAATAGCTCAGATATCTGGTGACGTGTTGGTTCGATCAATATAATTAATAATTTAAAGAAGAGCATTTTTTAAATAAATAATTAATAAAATGAGAAACTACTTTTCTAACTACAAACTGAACCTACCCTCAGTTGGAGATACAGTAAAAGTTCGTCAAACGAAGAAAGGAGGAATCGTCTCGACAGATCAATCACAAGTATTAAATTTATTAACAAAGAGTGGAGCACTTTCTTAAACTAAAATATAATTAGAAATGTACGAATTCTTCCTCGGTATTTTAATGTAATAAGTACTGACGTGCAGATTTGTTCCGGGAATTTCAAAAACTAATAACTTAAAAAACACTAATGTTGCATATTTTGTGTTTTTCATTTTGACCGGTTGTTCAATCGTAGTCTAATGATGCTTGGAAACATCAAATTCTTTGGTTTTGCGGTATAACCGACGTAATAACTAATCGAATCTGTAGTCGGTTTTGCCCTAGGGTAGCTTTTAGTCGAAGAATAAATTATTGCGATCCCAATTAACAATTATTTATTATACGTAAATAAAATATAAATTAACAGTTCAAATGTTTTTTTTTTTATTTACATTCCGCACTAGGGCATGTTTCCTTGAATGCGGCTTTCTTGGGCGGTGTAACGGCCAATATGAGTTTCGGTCCGGGCCAAGTTCTATACAGCTTAACCTTCCAGGTGGTTAGCTTTTAATTTTTCCTGAAACAGTGTTTAATTAAATTTCTCGGAGACGACGGTGGTTTAATGTTAACGCAGGAGGATGCAAGTAGCCGCTGATAATGATTTTTATTTGGATACTTGAATCCGGTGAGTTTTATCGGTTGAATTTTAGCGAGTGTCTTTAGTGAGGTTAACTTTGTAGGATTGATAAACACACTTGAATTACGCGGTTCGGTTTGTTTAGCGGAGGATACGGTCTCTGTATGGCTACTACTACAGTTTGAGAAGTTGTGTAACCAGCGGATAATACGGAGGCAAAGTTCTTTCCTCTAGATAGAAACCTTACGAACGAAACTTGCGGTGAACGGTGCAGATATAGGATAGAGGATTACTAAGCCCCCCCGCAGGATTCACACCCTACGTTACGGTCTTAACAATGTAAAGACGGCTCTTCCGCTCAGCAGCCGCCAAACGTAATCAGCACAATCCTTTTATCTCACGGCCCTTTCGCTCTGTTGGCACTAGGCGTACTCGGCACGGTGCAAGGGAATAGGAACGGTGTACAAGGCCTTTTCGCTCAATTTACACCAAGCGTACTTGGCACAGTGTAATTGGGATCACAGGTCCTTCCGCGTGAGCTTTAGCTCCACACGTATTCGACACAGTGATAGGTTCAGCCAGTAGAACGTGCGCTCTACGTTTAAAACCAGTGTCGGAGGTATAATACGTTTCGGTAACGCATTACTAATAAATTTTATTGTAGCCCAGACTCCAACGAACAAACTGCTGAAACTAAACTAAAGCAAATTATTCCAAAGTTCGGAAGACGGCACAAAATGACAAAATTAAAAAAAAATTAAATCGGCAAACGGTAAAATAAAATCGGTAAAACAGTGGTACGGCTCGGCGAACGCTGAATCTCGGACAATCTGCAAGAACAGAGAGAACTGAGAGAGCACTGATAGCTAAGCCAAGCGTCTTCTCGTATTCATACGCGTAGATATCTCTCGGAATGCGTGACTTTGCGTACCTCAGCACGACCTATTGTTATCGCCTGCATGCTTTCGGTTGATAATGACATTGTTGCTTTGATTATGGGATTTCCTGTGAACAAATTTATAATTTTCATGCAAAAATTGTACAAAAATTTTTACGGATTCTTACAAATCATTATGATCGACCACCAGCCCTAAGTGAAGAATGATACAATTTCTTTTCATTGTTGGTTAATAATATCAGAAACCAGGCTCCCTAACATAAGTATTTCGTAATTAAGAAGATATAGCGTCCTGTCAAGTTTACAATATAAATTAAAATTTCAAGAAACTCAAAAAAGGTATGCCACCGTTAGCACGAGGTGCGTGAAAATAGAAAGTCCGTAGCTGTGTTAAGTCGTTCATTTACAAAATTTTTGACACAATTATGCATAATGCATTGATTTATTAGTATTCCTACAAAGAAAGATTTTAAAACAATGAAATTCAGACAAAGTGATGAAACCAGAGAATATATAGGTTCAGGAAGAAGTATACAGAGTGTCCCAATCTGAGTAGTACTGTATGGGTATCTTTATTATTAATAAAGAAAAATACTCGGTTAACTGAGTAATATTGTACATACTTTCATGTCGATTGAGATGTCGTAACTAGGAATAAAATTCCGATTCGTTTCAAAGATATTCAGAAAAATTTCTTATTTTAAATGAGCGTTGTATTGGATTTTTTCATAAATAGCTTCTACTCTTTTTTCTGTTACGAATGATATGAAACATGATATTACGTTCGAAATAAAAGATCTTGACAAGCCGTTATTATTTATTATCGGATAAGCCATGGAAACAAATGAACTTCGGCAATTGTTCAAGTTGTGTTACTCTCGATTGTTTATTACTTTGTTGGGATTGAAACACCTGTACACCCTTGATTAGTATACACACGCTACTGGCAAACTCAAAGCCACATGCAACGACCATGTCGGTCCCACAATTACGTTGCTTGTGTTTTTTACTGACACTATGTATTACAATCATTAGGGACCCACTTAATACAGTTTTCATACACTACTAGACGCTTCCTGTAAATCTTTTATTATGTCCTTATATTATGTCCATTGATAAGAAATCAATTATGCCACACCTAAATGGATTTGATTTAAATAACAAGTGTTTAACAAAGATTATGAAGGTTCTCAAAATTTTGGATCCGTTTTATAGCATTTACGAATTACATGTCTTGTAACTTAATAAGATAAATTATCTTAATGTCATAATAAAATAAGGTTGTGTAACAAGATAATATTTAACGATTAGTCTCGTGACGTGGTGTTCTGCTAGTAATATTAATGAACTTTGTTTATGGAATTATGAGTAAATTCTTTACAAAAGGTTTTAAGTTTTCTGGAAGAAGGATCTGTGCTAAAACAATTGACGAATCTGCCCACAAGGAAACAAAAAGTTTGTTATATTTACTATTTCATGTGTTTATAGAAATTCATTGAATTGATTGTTACAAATGGCGCCGAAGCGGTTACGTAGGTGACTGTGTCAAGCGAAAGGTCATATTGTATTTTATCGGTGGTATAATTTCATCACAATACGTTTACTCTTGTGTTTTGAAAGGGATAAAAATAGAAAGCTTATTGTTAAGTGAAACACTTGATTCTGTTGTAGCTAAACCATTAAACTCTAGTGTTGATTGTTTGTTTAATTTTTTGCTTTTAATGTTTTTAGGAATCACAAAAGCTTCTAAATCATCTTATATAACCATAACTTTAACTTGCTGAATTTTAAAACAATGCAAAGATCCACATACGCATCTACTTCCGGGAATTTGACTGTGACGCAAAACATTTCCGAAAAATGACTAACCGTCCACACTCTCACAGCAGTAACAGCAAACCATTCACACGCTACAAAATTTACAACGCTCAAGTTTTGACTTAACTTTTTCAAAAGCAGCATGTTGCGAAATGTTAGTGCTTAAGTTTTCTACGTCACTTGCATGTTGCCAATTAGAAGACTAGTGGCAAATCTTCATTCAGGAAAAATTAATTCTCCCATAGGAGTTACATACGTGTGTCTACTTAAGTTGGAACAAAATGGAAAATTTTTTTATGATAGGTTTTTAAAAAAAAGTTATTCTTTATGAAAAATTCTGCATGGGCTAAAACTTAAAATGCAACCATCAGATATCAATTTTTTTAAAATTATTTATTGCCAAGAAGGTTATAACTTCTGGGCCCTTTGGTACTTGAAAGTTTGTAACGGTTGTAGTTCACAAATAATAATAAAAGAAAGCGACGACTCTAGCAATACAACCTAGAGAGAAGAACAATACTATTTGGCTCGAAGTAGCGCACTAAATTCGTGGAGAATCCAGTATTTGTAGTAGTTAGCCGCTTAGTCGGTGAGTTGGAGAGGTCCTTGAAAAACTGAAAAGAAATAAACTATTGCCTAACAAGGCGCCACCTGCTGGGTAATAGAGAGAAACAAAACCGACCAACAGGAATTCAATAGTTTTTACTAAAAGGTCTAATATGCTAAAACAAACACAAATGAGAGAGACAAATAGACAATTGAATATAGCAAACAAATTTTAAAAGTACTAAAATAATGTGACAGAAATAGAGAAACTGTAGTTCATGAGTATGTGCGTTAGCAACTACAATAATTAAAGCTCGCGAGGAATGTGTGGAATTTAGATAAGCTTTGTAGTTACACCCTAAATTTAAAGTTAGCATTCCAATTGAGGATTGGTTACTAAGAAAACTCGACGTACACACGTCACTTACACGCGGCGACTTAAAAACTAAACTTAAACTCGGAATAGCACGGTAAATAGCTCCCGCCAACCCAAAAGGCCTTATGTTTTAGCTTCACCCACTTTATCTAAAGCGCCCAAGGTTTTATGGAGCTAGTTAAAAACAAAACCAAACGTCGGTGGATGGAGTCTACCCCAAGTAAAAATTTGCTTATACACTAGAGATTCAAACCGTTTAATGTCACATGTACGTGAGCTTCATACGCATTGATATTGAGTAGGATACTTAAACATTAAAGCTTAGAATGAACGTTTTTGCTAGCGACAGTATTTGACAGCTTCAGAAGGTAAGTGATCCCAGGATTTTCCGTAGGGGAGGTTTATAGTGAAGAACGGATGACAAATAGATTCCCTCGAAGTAACAATTATGCAGCATAAACGAGTCGGTAGGCCGGTGGAGTTCACCAGCCGTTGGCAGCTTATTTGAATGCGAAACCGTGGTACTCAATCAGTTATGTAACTAAGGGTTCTTAAATAGCCATTCCAGCATCCCCAGGAGTTATCCAGGTGTAGACACGGTGAAAGTATAAAGTCAACGCACGTGCTCTAAAGCATATTTCGTAATTAGAAATAATACAACTACAAAAGAAAAGAAAACGACGTGTACTTACGGTGAATGCGGTCGGATTTAAATTTAAACACCAATTCAACTTATTATTGAAACACACATCAATAATTTGTGTAAAATTTTAACGTCTTGACTACTTTTGTTAATTAAAAGATCCACCAATACGAAAATTCATAGCATGAGCGGCAAACTCGACTTTCGTCGTAACGTGCGACTTCCGACAAACGTTATTAAAAAGGCTCACGACATACGTACTAGTTCGAGAAATTTGAACCGTGACAGGTTTTTTAGGTAGATGAAAATACAACCAGTTCTGGTGTGTATTTTTTGGCAAAGTTTCATACCTAATATTCGAGGAGATTACTGGGGCCCCTATTTATTAAAAAAGAAACGATTACAACAGGTAACAACATACAGTTCTTATAAATTTTAGTCATATAATTAATTTATTAATTATTTTTTGTTACAACATTAATTTTTGATTGAAAATAGTTATAGAAAGATTAAAAGACAACTTACGTGCCAGATCAGGCTGATCTGCCACCTAAGCCGTTTGGTTGGTTGTCTTTTCATCTACCTACAAATCCTTCAAGTACAAAAGGGTCAAGAAGTTATTACCTTCTAGGCAAAATATAATTAAAAATTAATAACTGGAAGAAGATAAAACCGATCTATAATTTTTTTTAAGCTGTATACGAAATTTGTCAAAAAATATAAATTTTCTTCAACAGTAAAGTTCCATTATTTTTTACAGTATAGAATTTTTGTAAATAAAAGTTGTTTTAAATTAAAAGTTATATTCAAATATGAAATTACAGCCATTTAGCATAAAATTTAAGTTTGGTGATTATTTACATTTTACATTATAAATATTTGCAATTATAAATTTCAATACTGAATTTATTTGTTAAAAATATGATAACATTTCTATTTGTTAATGTTTTTGAACAATCTTGCAATTTAAATACGTAATGAATGCATAATAATAATTATTTATTTTAGACATTGAAGAATGATATGTCGCAGCTTTAGTAAATTAATTATAATTGAATTATGTTTGTTTCTGTATAAATATATGATGATTGCTTAGTAAATATTCTTTGTATGCCATTTTCCTATTTCTAACCTGTTTCATAAGCACATAATAATTATGTATGTCTTTACAAAATGTAAGCGGTGTAAATCTACTAGAACTTTTGAGGCGCAAATTTATGAGGAACGAAAGGTGAATATTAAGGTCATTCAAACGCCACTCATTCTCGGAGCGATTGTAGTACCATATATTGACAAAAAACCTGGATGTAAACGACAGCTTTCATTTTGTTTATAGGTGATAGTCTATATTTATGTGGATATTTTTGATTTTGTTTATTTGTAATTTGAAGCAACAATATTAATTTTTAAATTTAATTGTTCAGCAACCTCTCTGTCGGATTCTAAACAATTACTTTTCATCAACAATATTATTATAAATTAAACATAGCATTTAGATATTTACTAATTATACAGACGTATATATTTTTACTCGATAATTTTTGAAATTTTGTTGGTTTTGTAATGTATGAAAGCCACAATAATTGTGTTATGGTTATACAATCACGAAATGGCCACAACATGCTGATAAAAAACATGTAGCAATTAAATTTCATATGAACTTTGCTGAATGAATTCGAAATATTCCAATTATAGTTTGATATGTTAAAGTTCTTAACATATACTCGAGGGAATGTATTACTTTGATCTTGCGGTAACAACGTTCTGAATTTGACATGCAAAATGAATTGCACTGCCAATTTGCTTGTTTCAACCTTACTGCAAAATAACCATTACATCTTCACTCCATATCGAGTTCGACATAACTTTCAACAACTATGTAAGTTTAAGAATGACAGAATAACACAATTAGGAGAATTAGCTAACAGATTTAAGTAAAATTTGTTAATACCGGTATAAGTCCAACATTTCAATTTCATAAGCTAACGGAATTGTATTTTTATGTTCTTGGATCGTACAATAGTTATGATGTTACTATAGAATACTCTTGTATTAAGGAAAGAAGACACTGCGTCATTATTTATGTTTATATAAATCACTATAACAAAATACAATCAGGAATTTCATCTTTATCTTAATCAAATTTAGAATAACTGGGGGAAATGTTCACAGTTAATGTTACGTAAATGACGACGCAAATGTCTTCTTTCTTAAAAATAACAATCCATTGCGTAGATGGATGTTAATAAAATGTTTTGCGATCACGTGCATTACTTGTTACCTAAAAAATCCAGTTAAATGTTAATCAATCAACGTTAACTTAAAATACAAATTTGCATAATGTCCTATTACTTCCTTAATCGTTGATCATGATTAAGATTTCGATAAAAATACAACGCGGTTGAATTTTTCATATGAAAATATTATACACTTTACGTGCGCATATTTCGGTATCAGAAATTGTTATTGACTTTCTGAAACCTAAAAAAAAATGCGTTAACTACAATTAAAAATTAAAAAAAAAGGGTAAACGTTTTCAAGCTGTAATTGACAGATTTTACCTCAAAGTTTTTGCTAAAATTTTAATTACAGTAAATGCAATTGAATAACTTTGGAGTGGATTAACTTATAATGACTAACGTAGGACTGAATTCTATTCCACATAGTAACTGTAAACAATTAAAAAAAACATGGGTTGCATTAAGAATTATCAATTTTTCGCTTTATCGATTGTATCTTTTTGTTGAAACACTAATTTAATAAAAGCTAGTATATTGCACTGAAAAAGGTTTATTTTAAATAAAAACATGTATAGTATTTAACATTACTAGCAAGGGTTTAACGGTTTTTACTGGCGGACAGAAGGATATGACTGACGAGTCGAAGACGAGTCTGTCACATTCTGGAGCCAGTAAAACCCGTTACCTTGCGTGTATTGTTGAATGTTTTATTTGTTCCTCACTTGTAAAAAGTTATTATAAATGAATAATAAACCATTAAAAATTCTAAAAATTTCGAAAATCGGAGAAAAAATCATGTGAGTTTTAGACGTATTGCTTTGGAAACGCACGGCACTTATTTTGTTGATTAATTATTTCATTTCAATTTCACGTTTCCGGAACGTTTTGCTGATGAGATTTACTGAAATGAGTGTCCCGCAAGCTATCATTGATGAAGCAGCAAGTGTAGTTGCAAGATTACTGCCCGAAAAATCTTCATCAAGGTATGAATACGAGTACGCGGAGTTCAAAAAGTGGCAAAAGGAAAACAACGTGACTGGTGTTACAGAAGACGTTATATTAGCGTATATCAATAAATTGTATGCCAAATTCAGCCCGAATTCTTTGTGGTCGAAGTGGTAAGAGTTGTTTGGCAGATTTTTAGTTACATATGTCATTTCTAGATTTCATATGGGTGTAGCTTTAAACCTTGTGCTCTTTATCGAAAATATGCGCCCCTACTACCTCCAAGAATTAAAGATCTGCGGTTGTTCTTGACGTACCGCAGTGGAAAATGTGTCACCCTAAATGCAGGTCAACATACTGTAGGCGCAATACCCAAGAAAATTGTTGAATATTTGGAATTAGAAGAACCCGGGGCTGTACTTCCGAATAGCCCCCAGGTCGGATCGGGCTGAAACCCGTACATTATACTATACGACTGACGGGAAGAACAATGACACTAGTCGCAACTCCCGCAAATGGATGGTTTTGGAGATATAGTCCAAAACATCACAGGATACATTTATGCTAGCAACTGGTAGGATCTTTTAAAAAAGTATTTGTGAATACAAGTAGCTCAGTTGAATGAGGTGTCGGATTAAAATGTATATTAAGGTGTTATTGGTTCGATTCCAAAGTGGACTATTTTTGATTTTAATATTTTAACACAAATATTGTGAACAATTACACAAATAGCCTATAGGAAAGCATTTTATCAATAACAGGTTCCGTAGCTCAGTTGGTTGAGCCGTTTTCACGATTCTGGACGACGAGTGGTTCGAGGTTCAAATCCGACCCCAGCGACGACAAAACGGCCCATTGGAACATGTAGAAGTTGGTGAGCGGCCCACTTAAGGACGAGGAGTCGCAGGACTTGGTTGCAGGAAAAAGGACTCATCCCTACATCTCGGTACTGCCATACTCATCGAAAGCAAATGGTAATCAGGACTGATGAGTATCTGGGATCGTTCCGATGCCGGAAAGGAGGACGGGAGCATCAATCGAGTGTGGCGACTAACACCTGGTTTGCGCAGTCGAGACTCAAGGCGGATCAAGTGATGCTTCTGACGTACGGGTTTGCCTGGTACATGTCGTACGCCGACGCAATACGGGAAGCATCAACTCGTGAGACAGTGATATCACCCGAGACGGTGTCAGACTGTGACAAATAAATGGGGGTGTTACCTGTTTTGTAGAAAGATTGCAGTACTCGCGTATCTCCAGGAGGTAGAAAGATAACCCGTCAGTCGGTGAGTGGGAACCGTGAGTTTGAACCAACCTCATTGGTTCAGGAAGTTGAAGTAGAAATGGGCGCCAGGTCCTTATCACTTCTCAAAAATTCTAGCAAGGACCAATTTCCAGTAGTGTTTCTGAAAATACGGTCAAGTACGCAAAGACAAATGTTCCGGAAAGAAAATCAGTATTTAGATCAAACAAACAACGTATATTGGACACCTGTTTACACAAAAAAATCATACACACGAGAGCACCATGAATATGACTAAATATTTAAAGAATGAGTCGAATAAATAACAGAACTAATTAGAGACAAGAGTGGCGTTCACTTAATTACTCGTGTCACGACCGCAGTCAAAAACATGTAAAGAAATTACGGTTTATAATTAATTATGCACGAGCTAACATGTCAGAATTTCTTAAGTAAAAAGGGTTTCCGTTTAATTCGTGTCACAGAATTTATAATTACAAGAAACTCTTAAAACATTAATTATGCGCCTGTCGCGATTATTTATGATACGCTATTGGTTAACGACCTAGATTCTTGAAGTACGCCACTGCAAAAATGCGTGGTATGTTGTGCGCATAATTTATTTAGCCAATCAGAATCAACAGAAAATGTACGCTAAAAAGATGGCCGCTTTGTTTACCATCTAAAATTAACAAGTTATAGTGAAAGCTTTCGTAAGGGAGAATTTATTCAAAATCATCAATTCGATTTGTTATGTAGTTTGATAATTGCTCCGGGTAAGTGCACGAACCTGTCGCTTTCGATTTTTCTGTTTATCTTTTAAGGCAATATTCCAAACTGAAGCTCGCTTACTATGACTTTACATTGGTTTCAATTTAAGTACATTAGCCGATATTAATAGAGAACGTTGATCTGATTTATGATAATAACACGAACTAAAAGGACAGACTTTACTGAACGCACACAAAATTTAAGTAAGTTATCTAAAAGTTTCCGCACTGTGTCACCTTTTCGTTCTTAAAGGGGAAGCATGAATGTATGGACGCCAAATAAAAGAAAAGGACTACGACCTTACGAAGTGGTGCTGGCCTCGATCAACTGCTGGTCTTTGGCGATAGCGAAGTCCCTATCGGATGTTGAAAACGAGCCCAACTTCCATCCCTTTGACCGGATTGATACCAGGCATCAGGCAGCATGTTACTGGGAAGAGAAGCCGATGCGAACCCTTTCAGCACGAAACCCAGAGAACATCGAAGAATAGGAGGGAAGGAAAAACCCCTACAAATAATTAGCAGATAAGGAGGGCTCTTTGTGAAGCCGTCCACGTTCTTTTGTAATTACCTGTGAAAATGTTTTTCCGCTTAAATCATCGAACAACGTGAACTACGAATAAACCATATACGTTCAATTTCTATATTTTCGTTTTTAGATTAACATTTATTCGAGGATGGATGGATTAAAACCGCATTTTCTGGAGCGTCTTTTTCACAGCGGCTTTTTTTTTACAGACAGCCAAAATGGCTTCTGCCGGAAACGAGTATTTTCTTGTCTCCCCCCAGCTGCCAACCTTATTATTTTCTCTACAGAATCGTTGTGTAAGGAAAGTTGCCTATACCACAGGTAAACGCAAAGAATTTTTCAAACGTTCTTAATTGAACGTTACAAATCCCCCGAGCAAGACAATAAGCTCCCTGAGAGCTGAGGAACTAAACGGAGGTGTATACCTCACAAAGAAAGAAAGTAATTCGGGACCAAAGACAAGATACCGTAAGTGGAGTAGTCATGAATGAGTTATATACCAATTAAAGCCGCAAAAAGCGAAATAGTAATCCACAGAAGGAAAAATGAAGCAACCCAACGAGGAATTACCAAAAAGAAAATTAGGGTACTAGTACAAAACCGCTTCAATAAGTGAAACGCCCAACAGGCAAGAAAATTACTAGACCCGGTGGTATAATCAAAGCAATGATCAACGCCAACACGGAGATGTATAAGGTCCTAAAAAGCACAACTAACCTTAAGGAAAATAATACTCCAAGAAGAAGGATAGAAAAGATAAAAACCCAAAAGGAAACCCAACCCCAACTTATGGTCTAAGTAACCCCGCCGTTGTGGTTTCGACCTAAAAGAAACAAAACCCACCCCCACAACGGATCGCTAACTCTATAGTGGTAGCCACTGAAAACCCAAAGAAAACCCCCATCCCTATAGAATAAGAAGAAAAGAAAGGAAAAATCCCCAAAATTTTGCCCAAAAATCTAAAAAAAAAAAAAAGTACTGGTGCAAGGACACAGTTTGAGATTCCGCAGTAGCTACGACCAAGGATCCACTGACGGAGGTTAAGGGTAGACGGTTTACCCCTGCTCCAGCTCTCACACTCCACCGTTCCGGCCCCCGAAGAGTTTTTTATTTACCTGGCAGTGAGCAAGTTTACCGACAACAGAAGCTCCGCCACCCCTCACGTCAACACCCCCAAGTCCCCAGACAAAGCAGTATCCCCTAGCAAGAATGAAAGAAGAGAAAGCTGTTAGAAAGAAAGACGAGGAAAGAAGATAGAAGTCACAATCGAGAATAAGATATTCCACCCTCCTCCTCGTAGGAGAAATGAAACTAAAAGAAAACTTACTCTTCTGTGTGGCCGATACCATCACAGAAAATAGTAGAGACATATAACTAAACAAACTAAATGTAAAGTGAATACTCCAAAATAGGAGAAAAGGAAGTAAATAAAGTAAAGTCAAATTTTCTACCTTTTGTCAGCAACCCACCCCAAAACAAACCTAGCAGTTTAAGAGGGCACGCTGTTCCGCACGAGATTGGAGCATTGTGTTTCTCCCACAGAAACCAACAAAGAATTTTCGAACGTAAACCGCTTAACAAAAGATAGCCAGGTCTAGATGTAAGATGACCGGGATAGTGTGTCCATATCCCTACGTGCCCAACCAACCGCCCAAAAAGAAAATAATAAAAAAAACCAACAGATCCACCTTAACGAGATACCTACTTATCTGAACACAAAAAAAAGTCCTTTCCAGAACTTCCAAGGGAAACTAACTAATCTAAAGTCATGGCTTTAATAGCCTAAAGAAAATTTACTAGCAAAATAAAAATTGACTGTTCTTGGAAGAAATAATCCACTATAGTGTGGGCCTTAAGAAACCAAAACTTAAACTACCATAATCCCGCCCAGTGACGGTAACCCCAAGGAAGGGAGAAATAATGTTAAATAGGGACCATTCTGCGAGAATGGTGTTCCCCAAAAAAAAACAAACTCATTTAAGTTACTTCCGAGAACCAATATTTTAACGTCTAATTACTAAGTAAAGAAACACACCTACCTAAAGAATACGTATATCGTAACCAAACGAAACTCTATAAGCCAGCCTTAGCTGTTAAGAACGTAAAGTAAGGATTTGCGAAATGTTCGCTAAAGCATAATGCTTTCAGAAAGAAAAGTAAACTTAAGACTAAAGGAGCAAAATATTGCTAGAAATGTGAGCCTGCGGCTCTATCAAACTTATCTATCTCGATACCTACGCTAAATCTTAAAACTAAGTAAACAGCACAAACTATAAAGTAGGAATAGGATCTGTAAGTCACAACGAAAGTCAAAATCGAGTAAAGTCATATCAGTGAAATTGTCTACGTCAAGGTGATACGGTCTCATTAGAGAAATGTGGTTTTAGGTCTTTGACGTGCCAGGTTCCCACCTGATTTCCCTCTGGATCTTCGAGCTCATAAGTCCAGGGAGATAATCGTTTTCGTATAGTAAAAGGACCGAGAAATTTCGGAGCCAGTTTGGCATTGAAGAAACGCGCGGCATCAGAAAGCACGTAGTTACGTTTCCAAACTGCATCCCCGACAGAGAATGAAACTGGACGTCGTCGTAGATTATAAGTATTCGCATATTTTTCCTTAGCTTTCACCAATTTCGCGTAAATGAGTTTCCGTAAAGCGTCGTATTCCTCTTGTCGTTTAGAAGTAGGAGTACGATCAGGATCGACTAAAGTAGAATCGTCTAAAGAAGGAGCGTCAGGCTCATGACCAAAGAGAGTATGCTCTCTACCAAAGAGACTATAATAAGGAGTGAAGCCAGTTACTTCATGCTTAGCCGTACGTATTGCACAACCAATCTTAGGAAGTAGAGTATCCCAATGTCGTTGATTACCCTTCACGTAAGAAGCTATCATGGTTTTTAACACGCGGTTCACTCGCTCTGCGGGATTCGCTCTAGGATGGTATTTCGCGGTAAAAAGTATTCGGGTGCGGTAGTCTGCACACAATTTCGAAAACTCCTTACTTCTAAACTGAACCCCATTGTCGGCAATAATATACTGAGGAGTGCCGTATACCAAAAATATTTGTTCTTCTAGTAATCGAACGACTGATGAAGCCAAAGCATTACGTAAGGGAAAGAAACATGAGTATTTAGTGAAGTAGTCAGAAATAACGAAGATGTAAGAATGACCTTTTGTAGATCGTGGCAAAGGTCCTACCAAATCTATACTTAAAACTTGCCAAGGCTTAGTAGCCATAGCCCGAGGAGCTAAATGACCAGCGGGTTGATTTTGCTCTACCTTATGAGCACCGCAAGTAGGACATCTCCGAATATAAGTATGAATGTCGGCACGACATTTTGGCCAATAATAGTATCGCGCTATACGAGCGAAAGTCTTGTACACGCCAGCATGACCGGCGGTGGGATCATTGTGATTCTCGCGAAGAATTCGACCACGATCTGATTTAGGGACTACTAATTTCCATCGTTCGTTAGGATCTTCCAAAGGAAGAGGTTCTTGTCTATCACAATACTTATAAATACGTGTACCATCGACTCTCCATTTAGGATATTTAGCAGGAGTAGAAAGGATTTTTGTTCGAAGAGAAACGTACCAATGGTCACTTTCCGTGTCAACGAGAAGACCGGGAGAACTAGAGTTAATCTCAACCTTCGGTACCGAACGAGAAAGGGCATCGGGCACCAGATGTTCCGCGCCTTTGCGATGAATAATCTCGAAGTCATACTGTTGTAGTCGTATAGACCAACGAGCAAGTCTACCAGACGGACTTTGAAGACGACTTAGCCATACCAAGGAGTGGTGGTCGGTGATTACCGTGAATTTACTTCCTTCCACGTACGGACGAAACTTCTCTATAGCCCACAGGACTGCGAGACACTCTTTTTCCGTCGTTGAGTAATGTCTCTCTAATTTCTTCAAAGAACGACTAGCAAAACAAATGACCTTTTCTCCTTCTTCCGAAGTTTGTGATAGAACGGCTCCCAACCCGAAGTCTGAAGCATCTGTCTGTATTGTGAACGGACGAGTAAAATCAGGACATGTGATGATCGGAGCGGAAGCCAGAAGTTGTTTCAAAGTACCGAAAGCATTCTCGCAACCATCATCCCAACTAAAAGTTACATTTTTCCGAGTTAATCGCGTAAGAGGAGCCATTAGTGATGAGAAATTTGGGATAAAACGCCTATACCAACTGGCCATTCCGACTATGCGGCGTACTTCTGTGACTGTCTTAGGTGGTGCCATATTTAAAATCGCAGACACTTTGTCCGGATCTACCAAAAGTCCGTGTTTATTCACCACGTAGCCAAGATATCGAAGTTCTCCACGACAAAAGTGACATTTATCTTTTCTCAGAGTAAGCCCTGCCGTAAAAAGTCGTTTTAACACCAGCGAAAGAACTTGAAGATGTTGCTCAAAAGTAGGAGTGGCGATGATAATATCATCTAAGTAAGCGAAGCAATACGGTTCGAGATCTGATCCCAAAACTCTGTCAATAAGTCGTTGAAAGGTGGCCGGAGAATTGTGCAAACCGAAAGGAAGTCTAGAGAATTCAAACAGTCCACGCCCAGGAACTACAAAAGCGGTAATAGGTTTAGACTCAGAACTAAGCGGAATTTGCCAATAAGCCGAACGAATGTCTAGACTCGACAAGTATTTCGCACCTTTCAATCTATCCAGGATTGTAGAGATATAAGGGAGGGGATAACAGTCACGATCCGTGACTGCGTTCACCTTCCGAAAGTCAATGCAAAAACGATAAGACCCATCCTTCTTTTTGGCCATAACCACTGGACTACTCCAGGGACTTGAAGATGGTTTCACTACTCCTAATCTGAGCATTTCATCCAATTCCGCATTCACTTGAGCTAATAGATAAGGAGACATAGGGTAATGTCGCTGTCTAATTGGTTCTGACTTAGTAATAATCCGATGTTCTACTAACGAGGTACATCCGAGACCCAACGGTTGTAAACTAAAAGATTCTGTCAATGTCTTGGACAATTCTAGTTGTTGTTTAGCGTCAAGTTCGTCAAAATCATGTAAGTGAGAAGAAGTAACTAAAGTATTTAAGGAAGGCTGCACAAACGACCACTGACCGGTGCGGAAGTCCGGGATAACGCCCATTTGCTTCCAGAAGTCTACTCCGAGAATGAGAGAGTGCGGTAAGTCAGGAATGATTAATACTTCTAACAAAATGGTTTTTCTTCTAACGTAAAAGGCAAAAGAACGACACCTGTCACTCTGCATTTCCGTCCATCGGCTAATGAACAGTCAGCAATAGAAGAAGAGCGCAAAGAGCAACCACTAGCCCGAAGTATCTCCCATCCAGGATCTCCCATGACAGTCCGAGAAGCACCGGAATCGAGTAATCCCAAGAACTCGTGACCAAGAATTTTTAAACGCAAATAAGGCCGTTCGTCGCCTCGCACACTACTCAAGATGAAATCCAAGTGATAACGATTACGCATGCCTAAGTCCTTAAACCCGTTTTCCGAGGGATAAACGAGTGTGAGGTCGGTACCTCGGTTTTCCGACCCACCGACTAGTTTCCTGCGCCTTACATTTAGGGCAGCTACGTCTAGTCACCCCAAGTTTCCCACAACCGTAACAGTGTTTACGCTGGTCCTTAGAGCAGTGAGGAGAAATATGTCCCTTCTCTCCGCAATTCCAACAAACTACTTCTCTAGGTACTCTAGAAGAACTAAATACGCGAGGAGAAAATTTGGAAGTCTTGTCCGAAGGAACAACCGGAGTGTTCAGTTGAGCCACTGAAGTCGTCGCCGTCTCACTTGACGTGCTTAAGGAAAGGCAAGCCAAATCAGGTTCAAGTAATGTCTTTGTCTTACGTGAGGGTGGTGGTCGAAAGTTCTCTATCGAGTAGCGTACAAATTCAAGTCGTTTGCCGTGTGTCAGTAATTCAGAAACCGAGTGAAGAGGAATACGCGCTAGTTCCGCCTTATAGAAAGGTTGAACGTTACGAAAAATCGTGTCCAAACGTTCCGATTCAGAAGGTGGATTAGTCAAACGATCGAATAAACCTTGCAGCGCAGCTACGAATAAACTAAGTGTCTCCTCTGGACCCATAGTACGATTACGAATTTCTTCCATGAGCCGATAGTCGTAGTCTACTGGTTGAAATTCGGACCGCAGTAAAGTAATAACATCGTTCCACGAATGCAGATTGTCGCGCTGAGCACGATAGATAAGGAGTGCAGGACCGGTGAGTAAATCTGGGGTCGCGTTAAATAATTGTTGCGAAGTAAGACCTCTAGCAGAAGCTAACTCTTTTACTCGTAGTATAAATTCATTTACCGAAGCGTCACCAATGCCGGAAAAGGTAAGATTCCATTTAGAAATATTAGGATAATAAGTCGACTTAGACGGTTTGTCCACGGAAGGTTCCTTAGGAGGGGATTCAGTACTATCGGAATCGCTATCTGAAGTAGACGACTTCTGCTTAGGACTTGACGTAACAAAAGGAAGACCAGAAGCGTTCAGCTTAGATTTCGGAAATTTATGAATTTTTGTGTCGAACTCATTTTTGAGTGTTTTGAGTTGTAACATGAACGACCGTTTCTTGTCAACTTCGACGTCCCCCTCAGCGTTGCTGCGTTCACACCTACCCCACAAATGAGTCCACAAGGTAGAAATTCGAGGAAAAGATTTTGTCGAAACGTCGCCAGTAAATTTAGTTAAGGCCGTGTTCAATTCCGCAAGACCTAATTCAAGAGCAGCAGAATCTTCCGAAAACAAAATTGTATGAGCCACTATCGATAAGCTCTTGTCCGCCTCCAATTGACGAGCGCTTCTTAAATTTTTCCGAAGGGTGTCTACAGTGCCAGTACTATCAAATTTCCTAGCCGTTAACTCGTATCGCAATTCCTCTACCTTTAGTAGATTTACATAAAACTTCCACGCAGACATTTTCGTCTTAAAAGAATTTATACTAATAGCAACTACAAAACCAGTCTAAGGAATTCGTCTCAGAAAATATGTTTTCGAAAGGAAAACAACCCAAAAGTAAAACTAGTAGCACCACAACATCGAAGCCCCAAGTAAACACTAAGTATAAGTAAACGTGTCCAAAAGTGAGTAATAAGCCAACGTTCCAGAAAACTAGATAAACTAGAAAAATATAAATTGAGAAAACAGGTCCCCAAAAGTCGACACAAAAGTCAGCCTTTAGAAAATAGAGCCAAATCAAATCGAGCCCCACGTTGGGCGCCAAATTATTTGTGACAAATAAATGGGGTGTTACCTGTTTTGTAGAAAGATTGCAGTACTCGCGTATCTCCAGGAGGTAGAAAGATAACCCGTCAGTCGGTGAGTGGGAACCGTGAGTTTGAACCAACCTCATTGGTTCAGGAAGTTGAAGTAGAAATGGGCGCCAGGTCCTTATCACTTCTCAAAAATTCTAGCAAGGACCAATTGCCAGTAGTGTTTCTGAAAATACGGTCAAGTACGCAAAGACAAATGTTCCGGAAAGAAAATCAGTATTTAGATCAAACAAACAACGTATATTGGACACCTGTTTACACAAAAAAATCATACACACGAGAGCACCATGAATATGACTAAATATTTAAAGAATGAGTCGAATAAATAACAGAACTAATTAGAGACAAGAGTGGCGTTCACTTAATTACTCGTGTCACGACCGCAGTCAAAAACATGTAAAGAAATTACGGTTTATAATTAATTATGCACGAGCTAACATGTCAGAATTTCTTAAGTAAAAAGGGTTTCCGTTTAATTCGTGTCACAGAATTTATAATTACAAGAAACTCTTAAAACATTAATTATGCGCCTGTCGCGATTATTTATGATACGCTATTGGTTAACGACCTAGATTCTTGAAGTACGCCACTGCAAAAATGCGTGGTATGTTGTGCGCATAATTTATTTAGCCAATCAGAATCAACAGAAAATGTACGCTAAAAAGATGGCCGCTTTGTTTACCATCTAAAATTAACAAGTTATAGTGAAAGCTTTCGTAAGGGAGAATTTATTCAAAATCATCAATTCGATTTGTTATGTAGTTTGATAATTGCTCCGGGTAAGTGCACGAACCTGTCGCTTTCGATTTTTCTGTTTATCTTTTAAGGCAATATTCCAAACTGAAGCTCGCTTACTATGACTTTACATTGGTTTCAATTTAAGTACATTAGCCGATATTAATAGAGAACGTTGATCTGATTTATGATAATAACACGAACTAAAAGGACAGACTTTACTGAACGCACACAAAATTTAAGTAAGTTATCTAAAAGTTTCCGCACTGTGTCACCTTTTCGTTCTTAAAGGGGAAGCATGAATGTATGGACGCCAAATAAAAGAAAAGGACTACGACCTTACGAAGTGGTGCTGGCCTCGATCAACTGCTGGTCTTTGGCGATAGCGAAGTCCCTATCGGATGTTGAAAACGAGCCCAACTTCCATCCCTTTGACCGGATTGATACCAGGCATCAGGCAGCATGTTACTGGGAAGAGAAGCCGATGCGAACCCTTTCAGCACGAAAACCCAGAGAACATCGAAGAATAGGAGGGAAGGAAAAAAACCCCTACAAATAATTAGCAGATAAGGAGGGCTCTTTGTGAAGCCGTCCACGTTCTTTTGTAATTACCTGTGAAAATGTTTTTCCGCTTAAATCATCGAACAACGTGAACTACGAATAAACCATATACGTTCAATTTCTATATTTTCGTTTTTAGATTAACATTTATTCGAGGATGGATGGATTAAAACCGCATTTTCTGGAGCGTCTTTTCACAGCGGCTTTTTTTTTTACAGACAGCCAAAATGGCTTCTGCCGGAAACGAGTATTTTCTTGTCTCCCCCAGCTGCCAACCTTATTATTTTCTACAGAATCGTTGTGTAAGGAAAGTTGCCTATACCACAGGTAAACGCAAAGAATTTTTCAAACGTTCTTAATTGAACGTTACAAGACCGTTACAGCTATTGTCGGGAAGTATGTATGGTGGCACTTGACGAGCGGTACACAGCGGAGGGTCAGATTGGCGGAGAAGGTCACGTGGTAGAAATCGACGAGTGTAAAATCGGTAAGCGGAAGTATAACCGTGGTCGGATGGTTGAGGGTCACTGGATCCTCGGAATGATAGACCTTGACGGTGACTTCCGCCTGGAAATATGCCCGGACAACAAGCGCGACAAAGAAACTCTGACGGGTTTAATCAAAAGCATGTGGCGCCAGGCACCGTTATTCACACGGACTGTTGGAAGGGGTATGTTGACCTGGAAAAGAAGGTTACCCGCACCTAACTGTGAACCACAGCAAGAACTTCCGTGATCCTGACACTTGGTGTGCGACTCAAAAAATTGAGTCTCAGTGGCGACCCTCAGAAAGAGGCTATCACGAGGCGGAGTGAGAAGCGAAAATATGGACATGCACTTGTGTGAATATCTGTGGAAAAGAGAGTGTGACCAAAGGAAGTGTGACAGATTTGAGCAATTGATAAGTAACATTGTAAAATTGTATCCTGGAGAATAAAAAACTTTTTTGTATTTTTCATTTATGTCACTGTTGGGTAAGGTTAGGTTAGGTTTAGGTTAGGTTAGGTTTAGGTTCAGGTTAGGTTTAGGTTAGGTTTAGGTTAGGTTTAGGTTAGGTTTAGGTTAGGTTTAGGTTAGGTTTAGGTTAGGTTTAGGTTAGGTTTAGGTTAGGTTTAGGTTAGGTTTAGGTTAGGTTTAGGTTAGGTTTAGGTTAGGTTTGGTTAGGTTAGGTTTAGGTTATGTTTAGGTTACGTTAAGTTAGGTTAATATATCCCATTCTTATTCTCATTTTTAATTTATACTTGTTATATCTCAATAACTAGACTTTTCCGGGCGATGGGACTAGTGCCATTGTTTTTCTCGTGATGAGTTGAGTATATGTTATGAGTTTCATCCTGATCCGTCATGGGGGCTATTCGGTATTTTTTCCGAACCCGGCACTTTATACAGGGCATTCATTTTGACGAACTGGAGCAACGATGGTGGTTGATGCAGGTGGTGATACTTTGGCTCTGAAACGTGCAGGGGGATGGAAATCAACACAAATTGCAGAAAGCTACGTAGATGATTCGATTACTAATAAGATTAAGTTGGTAAAAAGAATGTTTCCACTTGAAGAATCCACGCCATCCACTTCTACAGAAAATATATGCGCAAGTACAAGTGACATAACATCTCCTGGAAACTTCAATATTACTGGAAATTGCCACTGCACCATGATATTTAATGTATACGATAGTAATAAAACCAAATTTTCAAATGTTAATAACAAATAAATCACTTTAGAGAATTTGTCTTTCATTTCAAATTACCTATAACAAGGTAAAATAGTAGGACGCGTGTAAAATTTTACAGACTAGCCAGTTATATTTTACAAGTTAGTAGCTAGTTAAGAGGCATTTTCAAGGTAACTATAGTGAGTTGATAAGCTCCTGTTTACAAGTGAGGAACAAATAAAAGTTTAAATTTTATTAATTTAAAGTTTTTAGTAAAGTTTGTTCAAATCGACTGTTCAAAGAATAATTTAATTTGGGTACAATTTTCTAAAACTGATCAGAATTAAACTTGTTAGTTTATATTTAATTAAAATAAATTCTTTCATTTAATTATAATTAAGTAGAGATTAAGTTATCTGTATTGATAAAAGTCGATTTGACATTATGTGTGAAGAACTGTTCATAAAAGTGTTTCCATTGAATTAAAAGACGCAACATTGCACGCAGGTGGCGAATGTTGTAAAAGTTAAATTTTTCTATAAGTGCACTTGCACTTGAAAGGTGGAAGGTGAAACATTGCATGCAGTGGGTAATAAACGTGGCAAACGGTGAACAGGAGACAGTCGAACGGTGATTAGAAATGATGATTGAGTACTGAGTATTTTTTTTGGATGATCGGAAAGTTTAGCTGTTCACATTAACAAATTGTATAGTTGCTCAATTAATATTCACCGAATATAAATTAAAGTGACCATAAAGAGTAAATCCAAAAAGTACAACATTTAAAGAACAAAAAAAATTTCTTTAACAAACATAGTAGAAAGTTACCACTCATTGGCTAAGTTTGTAGACCTAACGTCATAAGAAGGGATGACATCATCAAGTGTAAAAAGTTAGTTTTTTAAAGTTTTGTAATAAAAATTCTATTTAACGTTTAGAAATAATGTCAGTAATTTTAAATAGACATTTCTTTGAAAACGTGTTTTATATTTTTAATATGTTTTATGCGTTTAGATCATATTAAAAATTGTTGTTAAATAAAACCAATCATCTTATTTGTAAACGGAGCCAAGTCCTGAGATCAATCAAAATAAAGTAAAATCTCATATTTATAAATCAATTTAAAAAAATGAAAATTTCATTTGAATTAAAAATTTAAAACTACAATACGATTTATCGCAATATATTTATGTTCATTTAAAGAATAAATTTGTTTTGAAAATCGTTACGCACGATAATTTTAATGCGATGTTTTAAAAAACTTAAAACGAGTCGTTAGCTAACGATTGTCGGTATTTTAACTACTTTTTATTAGAACGTTATTCTGTAAACAAATAGACGTCGTTTACTACCGATCAAGTCGGTGCTATGAAGTTGTTTATAAAGCACTTTTTAGAAGTAGTTGTTACGATACCGTTACAGAAACTTAGAAACTTTTTTGAATGGCAAATACCACAAGAACAGGCGGATTTTGTAAAGGGAAAGGGTACGAGAGACCAGATTATGAATGTGCGACAAATCATTGAAAAAACAAGAGAATATGGCAAAACTGCATACTTATGTTTCCTGGATTTCTGCAAGGAATTTGATTGTGTCAACTGGAGACGACTATTGGATGTCCTGTCGCAGATGGAGACTCCACGACATTTGATTCACCTACTAAAAGAATTTTACAACAAAAACATATCACTAATAAAGGTGGATGGAAGAACCTCTGAACCTTTCAGAGTGCAACGTGGTGTACGACAGGGTTGTATTCTGTCACCCTTGTTGTTTAACGTATACGGAGAATATATCATAAGGAAAACCTTGGACCGCTGGGAAGAAGAAGTTATTATAGGTGGCAGAAGAGCAGATAATCTCCGCTACGCTGATGACACTACACTCATTGCCAAAGATGAGCAGGAAATGTGGAGTCTTATTGAGCGAGTGAGTTTGGAGTTTGGTCTACAACTGAATTGTCAGAAAACCAAACTTATGCTAATAGATCGCACGCAAAGCATGGAAAAAATGGTTAGTATTTAAGACATGGAGAACGTAAAAGAAATAACCTATCTAGGTGCCCACATCAGTAGAAATGGCGGATCAAGTCAAGAAATCAGAAGAAGGATGGCTCTTGCTAAAACGGCTATGATCAAACTTAACAAAATTTGGAAAGATCGGCATATAACAACCACAACAAAATGCCAATTAGTAAACACCCTCGTTTTTCCCATTGCGTTATATGCAGCATAATCCTGGATCTTAAAAGCCACAGACATTGCCAAGTTAACAGCCAGATTGTCAACTAAAATCAAACAACTGATACTAAAGTATTTTGGACATGTCAGCAGGAGGAAAGATGATAACCTCGAAAAACCTATGGTCCAAGGAAAAGTAGAGAGAACGCGGCCTAGAGGACGTTCACCAAAATAGTGACTGGACCAGATAAAGCAGTTTACAAGAAAATCTTTCCAACACAACATTAGAAGTACGGCAGATAGAGAGGAATGGAGTGAAACTGCTCAAAACACAACATGAAACAAACATAAGATCATGACGCTTCAAACACGAAGCTAACGACTAGAGAGAGAGAGAGAGAGAGAGTTACAATTACGACTACTGTCGTTCCTGTTCGTTCCTGTTCGTTCATGCCGTTTATGGCGTAATTAAGCTAAATGATTTATGTATTTCTTTAAACTCCGCACTCAATTTTGATATTTAGTTCGGCTCAAGAGTTTACTTGGTGTTTCAAACTTCACGTTCTTTCGAAACACTTAAAATATAATTAATTACTTCCTTTTTAATTCAATCTATCACTTTTTTTCCTTCTTTTAGGAGGTTGAGGAAAAGTTTTGACGTAATTTAGTACTGGTGTTTTTTTTTAAATTTTTCTCCTATAATTTATTATTATTACTATTTTTAATTCCTTCTTTTGGGAGGTTGGGGATCAAAAAAACAATTATTTTTTCTTCTAACTTATTGCGACGTTTTGGAAACTAATTTTATTATTGAATTTAAATAAGTTTCTAGAACGTCGCAATTTAGAAGAAAAATAAGCTTTTCTTTTAATCCCAACCTCCTAAAAGAAGGAAGGAAAGTGTTAAATTTAATTAATAATAATAATAATAATAAATTATACGAGAAAAATTAAAATATATTAATGAATTAGGTAATTCAAAACTTATTGGTATAATCCGCCAAAATTTAAATGTACGCAAATCCTTACAGAATTAATCAAGAAGAAAATCAAAATGTTTAGCAATTTATAGAAAGAAAAAGAAAAACTAACATTTCTCAAGGTATAAATTTTGATATCCACTCATACGTTTATTTTACGGACATTACAAAAGTCAAAATTACTGTCCGCTCTGCAATTCAAAAAATCAGCGTTAATCTTGCTTTAGGGAATGTAGTGAGATAGAAGAGTTATAGGGCACCTAGGATGTTAGATTTAGTTTTGAAAGTTGTCCGTATGTAACAAAAACGAACCTAATTTATAACCGCTTCGTCGAAATGGGACGTTTTGGCTCCGATATATTGGCCCGGCCGTTTTGGCACTGTTGTTTTAGCGCCAAAACGTTTTGGCCTCCAGGTCATCGTTTACCAGCACCTGAATTCTCCAGGTATTTATATTTTAAGTTATTGACTTTTTTGCGTACAAAATTTTATTACGTTGCCTAAACTAATTAAATCGGCTTTCACACCGGAATAAATTTTAGTATTGCTACCAACTAGTGTTAACTGTATGGAATTTATGTTGTTTCGTACGAGGACAACCTTGTGTTTATTGACCTAATAAAGTTGACCTAACAGATAAACATAACAATTATATCTTTGTGTGTTCTAGGTTAGTTAAATTTTGTTAATTAGAAATAACGTGATTAGTAAGATAACATTATAAATTTTTGTGACGAATATCAATTTCCCTGTTTAGATTCTAGGTTTATTTTTTTCTTTTCATTACTATGTTTCAAATGCGATGTTTGATGTTTTATTTAATAAATTATGTTCATTGTACATGGTCAAAAGCCTTTTTAATTCACATTCATGTATGTTTTGTTCGCGCTTTGATAACGTTTCAGGTTTAGAATTGTACTTAACTCAAGGTAAGTCGAGAAAAATGTATATCAAAAGTCCTTGGTAAACGGAAGCCAGGTCGTTTGGCGCCCACTGATTACAGACAAATTTCTTTATATATGACGACCCAACACACATTTGACAACGTCCCAAATGAAATTGAAGAACGTAGATTTCTTGTGGACTACGTTTTCCCTTCTAAGCTACGCACATCCCTCTGTTTGTGTTGCTTTGTATCTAGTAACGATTTTTTACACGCAACAATTACTACCTAATTATAAATAATACTACGAAAAATTGAAATTTTTTAGGACACAAGATTTTATTTAAAAACGTTTTGCTTGCTTAAATCAAGCTGAATACTAATTTTATCACCAAACGGTTACATTCAGTTGACTTCTCTATGTTAATCTTAAACGATTGGGGCTTATGGGTTTTGGTTCCGAGGTTATCGTTATCACATAAGTCGCCACCTGCTAGCGTACGTAATATCTATAATCAGCAGAATAAGAGGGAAGATAAAAAATAATAAGAACGGGTAAACAGTGTAATAGTCGTAAGTGAAGTATACACAACGACTACATAAGTAGTAAATTGAAATTGCTTATAGTACTTAAATAAAAGTGCTAAGTGTAAACACTTGGTTTGGTTTGATACATGCAATATTCATCTAGTTTACAACATCTTTCATAAGATTCAGAAGTGCTAAGATGAATACAAATGTCTACAGATTAAACAAACGGAATGTGGATCAAACATATAAAATTAGCTTTAAAATAATAAAAATGAAAAAATCTTAATGTCGACTTCAGAAGGAGAAGAAGGAGAACATATTCTGATATATAAATTTTGGTCTGATAGGACCACTTTATGGTGGTGGTAGAATATAGAAAACAACGAGGCACAACAGTATACAGATTAAAACAGTTAATACATCAATCACAGTCTGGTAATTTAAATTGAGAATAGATGCCGAAAGTTTATTTAACCGTCCGATACAAAAGCTAAATGACCGCACGTAGCAAAACACGATATACTGATAAGTTGTTGTACTTTAGAAATATATCGCCCTAATAAGACGAGATGACTCCATGTATCTTGCATACACCAAACGATTAAATTAGTACTACAAAAAAAAATTATTAGACGACTACAAAGGTCCTTAAGTTAATAAATGGTAAACCCAATTTTTAATTAGTATCTTAAAAATGTAAGTTCTTAATTTAAATAACCTCTCATACATGCCCAAAGATGCGTTTTGAAATTAATGGCGATTTCACCAAAGAATTAATAAGCTAAACTTATCTGAAGTATATCAGTGCTAGCTTCACAAGAACGGTTACATATCATCACCACATAAAACTAGACTGGACTAATAATCTGTGTAATATCCGACAGCCTCCTTAGAACGGTGACTCAGGTTTCAGTGACGAAGAAGGCACCAGGTCAAAAGTCTATACAGCATACACGCCAATTAGATTTTTCTATTACCAACGTTAAAGTTGGTTGGAATTTGGTAGTAGAAAACTATTTCAAATCTTCCATGGAGAGGTTCTATAAAATTCCAAAATGGCGATGTAACCACCTCTTGATTACTGATAACACTCAACTTACAGCGTTCACCAAACGTTACTGGATTAAATAAGACTCCAAAATATGTTATAGAAACTCACAAGGACAAACTTAACAACAAGCGGATTAATTAGAAGAAGCATTTTAATTACCTAAGGGAGCTCGTCTCACAAGCGTTTGCACCCGCCAAACTTTACACTAGAAGTTAAAGCTCTGGTTACGTACACGTAGAATATCAACAAGAACGATTTACGGTCATCTATAAGTACGTTTTGTTTCCTGTCGCCAGGGTCTAATACCATCGTAACCAACAGAATATCTGAAAGATAGTTCGAAAACAACTACGCTAATAAAAATTACCGTCACAATCGTATCTGCGATTGTTCATAATTGACATCAGGGCTGTAATTGTTATAAGGACAAAACACAAAAAATGTTTTCTGTTTATAGACAATTCTACAAAGGACTGAAATTATTACCTAAAAATTTATTTTAACACAATGACTCGTGTAAAAAAGTTTGTTAACACTTTGGCGTTAGTTTATATGGTCTATAGTCTCAACCTATTTTGTTTAGCGATAGTTTAAAAGATACGGCAAGTTGTGAGAGAGGAGTGGGTTAAGACCAATAATAAACTAATAAGAAATGAAAAAAAATTTTATAAGACAAAAAACACAGCTTATAAATAACATGTTATATCAAATTACAAAAAACAAATAATGGAGAATAAGAGACAATTCATAATTATCACAGTAGTAGTATCACACAAAAATTCAAGTGATCTTACAAATTACACATAAATTAATGCAATACGTCACTGTATGATTCGCGTAGTTCATCTGTACATGCAACGGTACGCCCATGAATTTAATTTAACCTATAAATGGTCAACAATTGCTCGTGTGAAATCTACAAAAATTATGAGTAATTGAGTTGTGTAAGTGGTTAGATTTGTAATGCAAGACCGTACTTTTTAACTCATTTGCAAATATTCAGAAGCAACTAGCTGCGACTGAATCCAACCCCAAATCGTATACCGATATAATGAAAAGACCACAAACGGTGGGTTAAAGAGGTGTTCCCGAATTGTATATTCTTACACAACTCGTACAGAAACTTAGCTTAAGGCATACGACACACGAATCTATTAAGCGTACAACGTAACGTTCACGATAGCGAGTTAAAAAGTCTGAGACACGAAATCACCGTGTGCTGATGGCACGTTTGTATTGACAACGTACAAATTCTTGCGTTTAAAGTCTAATTTTCAGAGATGCTACACTCCCGGGATTTTTTTTTATAAGCGGGGGTCCTACAGCCTCTGCCGCATCCCGCATTTTTTATGTCTTTAGTAGATGTGCCCTTGTTCGATATTATAGTGCCTAGGTATTTGTATTTTTCACATTGTTTTATATTTCTCATATGTAGTTCTTCTTGTTCTTCTCCAATCTTTTACGTATTCGGTTTTCTCCATATTTATACTCATTCCCCACTTTTCATATTCTTAATTTAATGTCTTTGTCATGTAGTCCACATCTTCTTCACAATTTGCAACAATCACTTTATCATCAGCAAATAGGAGTGTTGTTAGGAACGAGTTATTTACCTAGATTCCCATTCCTGCACATTTGCGTATACATATATCTAACGCTTCCATTTTAACCGCACTCTGGGGGTTCTTATATATATTTGCAATCGCTCGAGTGTATGTTCTATTAAGGCCAATTTTTGTCAATGTATCAAATAATTTTTTCAAGGGCACCATATCGTATGCTTTTTTGAGATCAATAAACAGAAGGTATGTAAGTAAATTTCGGGCTTTCCTTTTTTCTATTATTTGTTGTAGAGTAAATATGTTGACCAGACACGATCTTCCGGCCCTGAAACCGCTTTGTTGCCTATATCTTCGTAGTCTGCTTTAATTCTCTCCTTCAAAATTCGACCATACAATCTTCCCACAGAGCTCGTAATACTTATTCTTCTATAGTTTTTACATTATTTCCTGTCTCCTTTTTTATATATTGGGCTAATGTAAGCCATATTCCAGTCTTCAGAAATATTATGTCCTCGTATCATGCATGCGTTGAAAAACTCTGATATCTCTTCTAGCAAGACATCTGGTGCATATTTAATTAACTCTATGGGAATATTTTCCGGTCTTAACGCTTTACCACATTTCATGGCTTTCAGGGTGTTTGTTATTTCTCTCACATTGACTTCCTCTACCATTTCCTTTTTGTTCATATTTGGTTCTTCTCTATTTTCTTTGAATATTTCTCTGTTTTTTAATAATTCCCTATAGCGATTTTCCCCTTCTTTTGTCCTATCAAATTTGTACCTCCTGTTTCTTTTCTATATGTTCTAAGATTTCTTATAATGGTCCACGCTTGTGACACTCTTGTTCCTCCTATATATTTCTCAATTTCTTCACATTTCCTCTCCCACATCTCATTTTACCTGCCTATTGCACCTTGCATATTCTTTCTTATCCTCGGGATTTTTTGTATACAACCATTTCTTATAAGGTTTCTTTTTCTCTACTACTACCTTTTGTATATCTTCCGTCCACTATTCTGGATTTTGTATTTGATGATATTCTTTGTATCCAAACGCTTCTTTCGCTGCTTGGTGCATGCATTCTTTAATTTGTTGGTATTTTGTTTCGGTGCTGTTAACTTCTGTATAAGTTCGTTCTTGTAGTTTTATAGCTATTCTTAGTTTGTAAAAGGAACTGTATAGACTCTTGTCTCAAGCTTTCTAAATTATAAGTTAGTGTCTCGATATCAATATTCTTTTGTATCTTCATCTTCTATCTCTCTCTTTGCTTTCTTATAGTTAACTACCACGTTGGCTATTAGCAAATAATGGTCCGAACCACATTCTGCACCTCGTATGCCGTTACGTCGTTCTTTAGTCTTGAATTTTGTCTCATGATCAAACAATATATTATAGGTTTGTGTCCATTCGTGAGTTGAACCCATGTAAATTTATGGATTTCTTTATGTTGAAAATAAGCATTCATGAACTTTAAAATATTGTTATAACAAAGATTAATTAGTTGTCTATCATTATTATATATTGTTTCTTCTCCATACTCTCCAACAATTTTGTCATTTTTTGTTTTTCCAACTCTAACGTCCAAATCTCCCAATATACATATTTCTTTGTTCTTATTAATATTTATTACTATAATTTCTATTTCATTATAAAATTTATCTTTATGGTTATTTCAGCATATTCACTTGGAGCATATACGCCTACTATTACTATGTTTTCTCCGTTTTTTTCCATTTCTATTGTAATTATTTGTTCGTTGATTTTATCCCAACTTTTGATGTTCTTTCTATATTGTTTATGTACTGCTATAGAAACCCCTCTTTTCGATTTTACGCTCTTATCCACACCACTGTAAAGTGGATGTACTCTTCTATCATTTCACTTCCTCTTCCTTTTATCTTAGTTTCGGTTAAAACACAAATGTCTATTCCTCTCTCCTTTAATTCTTCTTCTGTTTGTTTTGTTTTCAAACCTTGTACATTCCATGTAGCCAATCTCATTTGCCGTTTTCGTTGCGTATGTCGTCTTTGTTTTGATTCATCCTGTTTCCGAGGCAGGAAATTAAAATTTATAGTAGTTAGAGCAGCAGTGTCCGGCTTCGTCGAGGGATTGCGTGGATTCCTGAATAGCTATAAGAATTCTGACTGCTGGTCTAACAAGGCGCCACCTTCTGGGTAAAGAAGGAAATAAAACCGACCAACAGGAGATCAACAGGTTTTATTTAATATCTAATATGCTAAATGAAATACAAACCAAAAATAGAGAGACAAACAATACAGTATAACAAACAAATCAAAAATAAAATAGTAGGATACTGTGACAGAAATAGAGAGACTGTCGCATATAGTAACGTGCGTTAGCAGCAGTCTTACTTACAATAAATCAGGCTTTTAGTTAAGATGTCGAATTCCAGGTAAGCTTTAGCGTTGATTGAAATATTGGTAAAGATAGTCAACCGCTTGTATTTGCTTGTATCACGGATGCAATTCACATATGCATGTTGGGTTGCGTTTTTGTTTACTTTTTCACCTGTACTGAAGCGCTAAGTTATAATGTGTACGATTCTTGAAATAGAATAGTTCAATTTATTCCACCGTTGTAAAAATGGCGCAACATACAATCCGTAAAATTTACTTTTGTCAATACAATGTAGCAACGTTTTCAAATATTTAGTAAACGTATTAACTAGTAATTAAAAGTGACGAATTTTTCATTTATGAATAATACCATTGATGATACATATCTTGGATTTTAATGACAATGTTTTTTTAATAATTTACTAAAATACATGCGAAGCGTTATTTGTTAAAACAGTTTGGTTTGGTCGGTGTTAGATAAATAAGAAACAATTATTTTACAAATTATGCTTGCACTTTATTTTTTAACTTGCAAATAATAATGTTGACATTTGTTTGTCATTTAATAACTTCGTTAGGAATAAAGTAGAACATACTGGGAGAAATACCACTAGAGTTCAGAAACGCAAAATTATTGGTTTTTGTATCTACTTGTTTTTACGTGTTCAGTTGAAAAGGATTTTAAATAAAAATTGGTTTTCAAATTTTTCAATTCAAAAGGCAACAAGTTACCGTGTTTTTTAGGGAAAGTGGGTTCCACCTAAAGTTGATATTGAAACAAATGTATTACGAGGAGTCTTCCGGATTATCGTTTATGAGTCACATTCCTTATCGGCTTAGTCAGAAATTCTACAATTGCATACTTTTAACAACACCTTTAGTAAATGAGTAGGCTTGTTATAATATTGTTTAGATGCAAACAGTTGAGTACGTTAGATTGTAATATAAGAAAATTCAACATTCGTTCCAACATAAAAAGGGATAGCGTTTCTATGTTAAAAATTTTAATTTCAATGACCAAAATTTAGAAATTTACTTGCGTAAGCCTAATAGATTTTAAAACATTTTCAACGGATAAACGATGTTAATGTAATAAATATATGAGTATGGAATTTTTCAAAAGTATTTAAAGAAATTGTTTTTTGTTGGGAGAACGTTTTTCAACGATTTCTTTACGAAATTAATACTTTTAAATCTGCAGGTTTTTTTTCATAATAATAAACTTTATTCACATGTGTATGTATACAATCTTTGTACATATATGTGTTTGTCATGATGGTATAACCATTGTTATAACCTTACGTAAGAAAGATACAAATAAATATTATTACATTGAACAATTAACAGACAATAGAAAAAAAATATATAACAAAGGACACACATTTAATTAGTACGTCGACAAAAATCAATAAATTCTTGTATATTGTAGAACGCATGTTTTTGTTTGTTTGTCAACATTGACTCAATGCACCAATATTTCAATCAACGGCATGATGCATTGGCAACAATGTCGTGCCTTAGCATAAACTATCAGCAAAATTACAGTTTTCTATTTCACATTTATCGGCAATACTGTTCTGTAAATTCTACAATACAATTGACGTATTTTCTTAGCACAAAGCGATACTACCGACCTCTGATGTTTAGAACAAATTTCGGGGTCGCATAATCCCGTAAGGTTGACTATCTTTACCAATATTTCAATCAACGGCTTTAGTTAAACGCTTGAGTAAAAAGTTCTAATTTAATTTAAAAAAAAAAGTAGCTGCTATTAAGGCTTTACGTACACATTTCATTTACACACGGCGAGTTACACTAAATCTAAACAACTAAAACAAAAGATAAGTACTCCCGTCCGCAAACCCAAAAGGTCTGTTGCCCAGCCCTTATTGAGCTGATTTAAACAAACTTCTGGTTGACGAGAATACACCGAATAAAAGTTACTTAAATATTAACTATGGAGCTATATCATCTGTACTCGAGCTTCATACTCTTATTATTTATGAGTAAGTGATTTAAATAATAAAACTTAGCTGTAATATGTCGAGTGTAGTTTCAGGAATTAAAGTATTCTGTTAGCGACGTTATCGACAGTTCGGGGAAGGTAGATAGACCCAGGGATTCCTCTTAGGGGTGGACGTTCGGAGAAGAACAGCATACAATAAGTGAATCCTTGCTGAAGATATGCAACATAGCCAACCTCTGTCGACGTGGTATTCATTGTTGGCCTGCGGCTTGATTACTGCGGAACCGTGGTTGTTGTTCATTAATAGGGAAGGTTCTTAGTTAGCTTCTCCAGCATCCTCGAGAGTTATCCCAGTATCGTACACAACGAGTATAAGATGCCGAATACAACGTGCTAAAAGCATATGTAAGAATCAGAATTAAAACAAATAGGAAAGAAACCCAAATAGTCACGGTGAATGTAGCCAGATTAAATCCAATTTATATTGAAAATTGTAAACCCACATTAAATAGTTTTTGGTGAGAATTTCACTTCAGAGAAGATGCTAAAACACCCACGTGTATCAAACGAGAAAGGAAAATGTCCGCGGTTCGTCTCAAAAATTGCGACACGTTCTAAGGCGGCTTACGACCTACGTCCTAAATACGAGAAATAAAACCGTAACAAACAAACACAAAAAATGAGTAAAATAAAATAACATACCAGTGTTCACTAATCTTTGGCACAAAATTTTAAAAATCCACTACAGAAAGAATGGTAATTAGGAATAATTAATAAAACAACTTTATTATACCGTTCTTTTAGAAAAATATTTGAGGAAAAGCCTCGTTAAACTGTGTGTTCAAAATTATTTTCACGTGTGATTTTTGATTAAAAGGTCAAGAATACCTGAACACGAAAATTTTTGAATTTATTCTTGGCTGCATATTTGTAGGCGAAATAAACGTAACAATTAAATAAAACTTTTAACGTAACAAGTTTTCCATATGGTTCCAACTTAAGTAGACACACTATATAAATCTTTTGGAATTAAAAAGAAATTCTGTACTCTTCATGAAGCTAAATGAATGAGATACTGTAACGGATTGTTTTACTTAATGCAACAAAAGAATTAAATTTTCCACTTATTCTTTCTCGGAAAAGCGGTAATTAATTACAGCTACTATATTAAAGTGCTTGTTTTACAGTAACGGCTAAAGTAACTCGCTTGTAAGAAAATTGGTTACTTATTACATTTTAATTTTACAATTAATAACACCAAGCAAAAACCACGTGTAATTTCAACATCATTCTAAAGAATTTAAATTGAAAATCGTTAGTTTTTAACATGAAAATTTGCATTAATATATAATATGATGAAAATTGGCACGGATTAATAATGTATTCTAATGTATGCATATCTCACAACGTTCTCGTATTTAACTAAATAAACTCTAAAGCGTCTGGTTTGTCAAAACAGAAACAATTTATACAAAGCTAGCTTTAATTCCTTTTCGCTTATTTGTTTAAACTTAATTCCTTCTAAATTAAAAGAAGTTATTACGTACAGTTAATTAGGTAAGCTTTTAAGCACAAATAAATGTGACGCAGCTGATATAACGATCGCATTTTAATTGAAAATGCTTATAAAAATTAAGAACTTGTTTTTATGTAAAAGCCGTTTAAGAAATATACTTTTCCTTTGTAGAACATTTATTTAAATGTAAGAGCTTCTGCTGCAAAAGGGTATCCACAGAGAAGGTAAATTTACAGAGATAAATGTTCGGAAATGTAATGTTGCTATACATATTTTCTCGAGTGACAGAAAAATGTATTTTTGTATATGCGCTCAGGTGGAAAGGAAAATAATAAATGGTTTTAGATACAACTCGAGGACTTTTCTTACGGGAAAATTTAAATTTAAAAATGTAAAATTTTGGGTGGTTTCTTTATTTTTTCCGTTCGTCGCGTCGGTTAAAATTTTGAATCCAAGAATGTTGATCAAACTAAAGATTGAATGTTTGTTCCGTCCGTTTGAGTCATCGAAAAACCAATTCGCCGCAATTTGTCTAAACTCAAAATCCGTTACCCACGTCGCTTGATGTTGTTATTCTGATTCAGCAATTTGTTCCCACGTTTCAATCCGATAAATAAAGATTTCTATGTTTGTGCGCCTTCGTACACAATAATGGATTTGTTGATACCTTCCTTTATGCATAATGTTTTCTTATGCTCACATCCATTGGGTTTTTATCAATATAACAATTTGTTACGACTGTTGAATGTGTTAGTTTTTAAAATAAGGAAAATATTGTCTTTTTAACCTTTATGAGACTGGTAAGTAAAACATCGTCTAATGACGGGTACTAATAATCGTTATCAATCGAAATCTTGAAATAGAATTTTTTTAATTTTAAATGTAATGATACTGATGTATAAAGTTTATGTAATATCTATTAATATTTACCTCAGCTCGGCTTTGATGCATCGTATAGTCATTGATTATAAAGTTACTGGTATACAGGGTGTGGCGCGAAGGGTTTTGATTAAAAGTAATGGCGGATAGAGTTCTGTTAAAAATCTGAAATTACGAAGCTATAGGTTTTCGATGACGCCGAGTTCAAATATAATATTGTCCTTAATGTGGCACTTCCGGTTATACCGGAAGTAGACGTCAACTTTGTTATTTTAAATGGAACCTAGTATTTTTATTTTATTTTCAGATTCTACATGAAATTTTAGATTAAATTTGTGAACAATGTCCTATACCAAAAATGAAGTATTTTCGAGATATTTCGATTTTTTTAAAAATTTTGAAAAAATCCTAGTCTACATTGAATACCGATATCTCCATTAATTACGAAGCTAGTGATGTGAAATTGTAACTAATAAACAACAAGCGCTTGCCCGTTAACTCAATGTGTCCAACTCATTGATATTTCATACAGAGTGTTTAAAACTTAGCTGCCACCGTGGCCAATTTTAATCATTTATAAGCTGCTTACTTTAAATAGAACACCCTGTATTTTATTACATTTTTCGCTGTATTTTTTTAAGCCAATTCGTTTGGTATCAGTATTCCCTATACCTAAATCCAACCAGTTTTGAGATATTTCATTATCTTTGTTAAAACATAACAACACTTGATTATTTCAACATTAGTAAAGGGTAGGCCATGGCTGTCAAAGATTTGATAGTTAGAACGTTAATGTTTATGTTGTTTTGACAGTTTTCTTTACCAGTTTGTATTTCATAGTAAATAATGGCAAATGTAGGGTTTACTAATGATGATTTCCTAAATCTTATTATTATTTACGGCGAGTGTAATAGAATTGTTGAAAGGACTTGTCGTGTTTTTGCAGAAAGATATCCAAATCGACCAAATGCAACTGGTGATATTATAAGAAGATTGCTTAAAACTGCCGTCAGTTTGGTCAATTTAAGACACAAATTAATAAAAATAAACCACTAGTGGACAATGACATAAACGAAATTAATGTTTTGGGTTATTTTACGGCCTCTCCAAATGCCTCTATTAGAGATTGTGAAAGAGATCTTACTTTGTCGACGAGAACAATTCATCGCATTTTAAAAAAACACAAATGGAAACCATTTTCGTATCATTTGGCGCAGCACTTAAAATTAGATGATCCTCCTCGAAGGGTGCAATTCTGTGAATGGTGTTTAATGGAGACCCAAGAGGATGAAAACTTCATAAAAAAAGTTATATGGTGTGATGAAGCAAAGTTTAGCAAAAATGGATTATGTAATCGACATAATTCCCATTTTTGGTCTAATGAAAATCCACATGTTATTAAAGAACGTTCTTTCCAAGATAGTTGGAGTTTTAATGTTTTTGTGCAATAAAGACGATAAATTTTAGCAATAAAATTTTATGATGAAAATTTAAACGGTGAAAGATATTGCGACATTTTAGAAGAAGTCATACGCCCCGCGTTACATACTTTAAGAAATGGAGAGGCGACTTCAGCTTGGTATCAGCAAGATGGAGCACCTCCTCATAACTTTGGGCGTGTTGCTGACCATCTTTACGACATGTTTGATGATAGATGGATTGCCAATCAAGGTCCGTTTCGTTGGCCAGCTCGCTCTCCTGATTTGGCTCCTCTAGATTTTGGTATTTGGGGTTACATTAAAAATCAGGTATTTTCCAAACCTGTTACGACAAAGGAAGATATGATGCAAAGAGTCTTACTTGCTTTTAATTCTCTAACACCCGACCATATTTCCAGAATTACAAGACGTAGCTTAATGAAAAGGATTCATAAATGTTTTGAAGTAGATGGAGCTAATTTTGAACACTTATTATAAAACTTTATTTGTTTAATATTACATTTAGTTATTTTTGTTTGTAAGTTATCTAATTAAATTAATACAAAATACCTAGTCAACGTTTTTAATGATATCCATAATTAATAATCCTTTCAGGCTATTGGTTACTTTTCAGAATTAATAACTTATGAAAAATATCAAAATATCACCTTAAATAATGGAAATCATGGCCTACCCTTTACTAATGTTGAAATAATTAAGTGTTGTTATGTTTTAACAAAGATAATGAAATATCTCAAAACTGGTTGGATTTAGGTATAGGGAATACTGATACCAAACGAATTGGCTTAAAAAAATACAGCGAAAAATGTAATAAAATACAGGGTGTTCTATTTAAAGTAAGCAACTTATAAATGATTTAAATTGGCCACGGTGGCAGCTAAGTTTTAAACACTCTGTATGAAATATCAATGAGTTGGACACATGGAGTTAACGGGCAAGCGCTTGTTGTTTATTAGTTACAATTTCACGTCACTAGCTTCGTTATTAATGGAGATATCGGTATTCAATGTAGAGTAGGATTTTTTCAAAATTAAAAAAAAAATCGAAATATCTCGAAAATACTTCATTTTTGGTATAGGACATTGTTCACAAATTTAATCTATAATTTCATGTAGAATCCGAAAATAAAATAAAAAATACTACGTTCTATTTAAAATAACAAAGTTGACGTCTACTTCCGGTATAACCGGAAGTGTCACATTAAGGACAATATTATATTTGAACTCGGCGTCATCGAAAACCTATAGCTTCATAATTTCAGATTTTTAACATAACTCTATCCGCCATTACTTTTAATCAAAACTCTTCGCGCCACACCCTGTAGTGCAATTGTGTTTGTGTTTACAAGTAGTATGGCAGATTACACATTTTTTTATTCATTGACTAAAATATACTAAAATATCAACAGTAAAATAACCAATTCAAAGAAGTATGACAATAATAAAACAAAAGTATATTGATCTTAGGCTTAGATCAGAAGAACTGAAAGCGGTTTTGGGTGACTCATCTGATGAAGGAGACTATTTCGGTCAATTATATCTAATGATATATGTTCAATCATTTACGTGAAAGTAATAGAAAAGGGTAACAGGTAACAAACAATTACAATGCAAAGATTTTGCAAAATTACCAAGGTTCCAACAAAGACCAGCCTCGTAAAATAGTTTTTAAGCCATTTGACCAAGAAGAATTGGATGCTTTTTTTGGAATCCTTATAGCGGCAGGAGTTCACAAATCAAACAAGGAACATGTTATGGAAATGTGGAGATCTGATTCATTGCCTCTTATTCGAGTAGCAAATGTCTCGTGATCGATTCAAAACGTTTCTGCACTTTATACAATTTGATAAAACCCATTCGTGACATTTGACTGATATTCAACAAAAATTTAGAAAAATACTATAATTCTAAAGAATGCATAACAGTTGATAAACAACTGTTTCCCTTTTGAGATCATACAAAGTTTAGGTAGTATATACCTTCAAAACCGGCTAAGTATGAAATAAAAGTTTTTTGGGCATGCGATGCATGTAATGGGTATCCTCTACAAGGCCAACTTTATACAGGAAACCCACTTGATGGTGATTGGAGAACAAAGTGTTTTAGACTTGGTTGCAAATACAAAAATTCTGGTCAAAATGTAACTACAGACAATATTTTGTCTTCAATTAGCACTCACTCTAAACTCATGGAAATTGTCATTGGTTGGGACTGTTAAAAAAAATAAGGTATTCCTGCGTTTCAACATGCAAGCCTCTAAAGAACGACCTGTGTATTCTACTGTTTTGCATACAGCAAAGATGCAACACTGTGTTCCTATGTACCAAAACCAAAATCAGTCATTCTTTTATCATCGATGCATACTATGGGAGACGTTGAGAAAACTGATGTTGCTAAACCTGAAATTATTGCATATTACAATAAAACAAAAGGAGGTGTTGACGTAATGGATAAAATGTTAGCGGAATACACAGTCAAATGACGAACAAACCGCTGGCCATTAGCATTTTTCTTCAATGTGATTGATATTGCAGGTTTATCTTTGCACATTATCTACATGGAACATAACCAACAGCTTAGATCAACTGATCGGAGGAGAAAATATCTCAAAAATCTTTCGAATTAACTATATAAGTGTATAATAATAAGTAATATAAGTAGTATTCCGAAAGTAATAGGAAACAATTTTACGCGAAGCTCAATAGAGTTAATTTTGGGCCGTCAACTTACACGACCTGTGGAGTTAGCACTACCCGATTGTGCAAATAAGGATGCGTCTGGACGCATTCAATGTGTTGATTATTGTCATATTTGTCGATTGACAACTATAAAACTAAGGAAAAAGCGAAAAGTATGCTGTTCTTGTTCAAAACCATTTTGCAACGAGCATTCGTTATCTAGATCTGTATGTGACTTATGTAACAATAAAATTTTCTACATAACTGTATATTTTGTATTTTATATATTATTATTAACTAAATGTCATGTTGGTTTGTTTTTTTTTTCAACACAATACTAGTTTATCTGATTTTTGAATATTAGTACTTGGATACTATTCCCGTCACTTGAAGTTAAAGGAAAAAATAATGGTCTTTATACAGGGTTACTGGTAATTGGATACATTCCTTTAAAGATCTGATAGAACAAGAGGTAATGAGTAAATTTAACCCTAATATGTATTATACAAAACTTAATGGATTTTGAGATATTTCGATTTTCAATTTTTCTTAAAAAAGTTGATGTTAATATGTTAAAATGTAATTTTCAAAAAATTTACGCCAACTTTGTGGAACTTTTTTGATAGAATACTTGCCCAACACTATGGTCTTCGGTATGGAATAAAAAATATCCCTTAGCATTTCCATCATGTGATAAATTCAAAGAAAAACTTGTGTAAAATAATTTTTCAAAATCAGATGTGTTAATTCTTTGAGGTTTTTCCAAATAATTCTCAACGCTTTTTGCGTACAAATTGTGTTAAAACTTCCTTGTTGCAATAGCTATCGAACAAACTGCGAATCTTACAACAAACCCTTAACAGTTCCAAAAAAAATAGTTTAAATAAAGCAGTCGACGGAATTTATTTAACTGGTGTCCACCATTAGACCTTATTCATAGAAGTCAGCTGTAAATTAAATTAACAATAAGTACATTAGTACTTAATTTTTATAAATCTTGTTCAAAATCGGAGCCCCTATTACGTATACACGCACGGCAGCGTCTTCTTATTTCTGTTTTTGCCACTCTGGTGGTCAATGTATTCCGTATGGATGCGGCAGCGTCGACTATCCTTTGTCTAAGGTCAAGCCTTGTATTGACTGTGGTTGCGTATACTATATCTTTCATACGACCCCATACAAAGTAATCCAGAGGAGTTAAATCTAGACTTCGCGCTGGCCAAATTATTGGGCCTGCTCTTCCAATCCAACGGTTAGGAAAACGTTCATTCAGCAAATTCCGTACAGTCAGCCTATAATGCGCTTTACAACCATCGTGCTGAAAAATCATTCGCGCTCTGGCGGCTAAAGGAACATCTTCTAGAAGCTCTTGCAGGTGATTTTCTAGAAAATCTTCATAGATTTCTCCGTTTAAATGTCGAGGTAAAAAGTAAGGCCCTATTAAATAGCGGCCAACAACTCCCATCCATACATTTTCTGAAAACTTCCTTTGAAACTAGTTTCTCTTATTAAATGTGGATATTAAATTGGTTATGCCCTCGCAATTAAATTTAGATTCGTCCGTCCATAAAATGTTGGTTAAGAAGTTTTCATCCTCTGCATCTGACTTTAACATAAAACTGCAAAATTCTAATCTTCTTCCAGGGTCACCTTGATCTAAGCCCTGGACAGGGGTATAATGGTAAAGATGGTAACTCCGCCTATCGTAGATTAGAATTTTCATTGTGACGCACCAGTTTGCCGCGTCACTTTAGCAGTTGAAGTGTCTGGGTTATCCTCAAAATGGATTAATGTTTCTTCCTCATCATCTGGTTGATATACGCGAGGAGCACCGGCGTCCACTCGCCGACGTTTCACTGAACCATTTTCTGCGACATTATGATATGTCGTACTAAATACACGAACATTCGGTGTGCGACGGTTTGGAAAGCGACGTTTATATTCCCGACGAGCTTCTGCAGCATTCCCATCGCAATATCCGTATACAAATAAGATGTCGGCGTATTCTGCATTGCTATAAGCGGGCATTTCAGTTAAACAACAATAACAACGAAAATCTGTAAAACCGAACTTAAAGAACTTAATACAACTAGTTATAACAAAGAATCTTCAAATACGAACTTAAGACTGTCAAAAAGTTATACGAGAGAAACATCATATTCTACCTTTAGTTGTTTATCCGCCCACTTCACATGGAAAACGTATAAGGTCTAATGGTGGACAGTAGTTAAATACATTCCGTCGAATGCTTCATTTTTACTATTTTTTTTGAAACTGTTAAGGGTTTGTTGTAAGATTTGCAGCTTGTTCGATAGCTATTGCAACAAGGAAGTTTTAACACAATTTGTACGCAAGAAGCGTTGAGAATTATTTGAAAAAACATCAAAGAATTAACACATTGATTTTGAAAAATTATTTTGCACAAGTTTTTCTTTGAAATTATCACATGATGGAAATGCTAAGGGATATTTTTTATTCCATACGGAAGACCATTTTGTTGGGCAAGTATTCCATCAAACAAGTTCCACAAAGTTGGCGTAAATTTTTGAAAATTACATTTTAACATATTAACATCAACTTTTTCAAGAAAAATTGAAAATCGGAATATCTCAAAATCCATTGAGTTTTGTATAATACATATTAGGGTTAAATTTACTCCTTACTTCTTGTTCTATCAGATCTCCAAAGGAATGTATCCAATTACCAGTGACCCTGTATACGGAATTAGTACCCGGGTACTATTCCAATCACATAAGGGTTAATGAAATTATTTATAATAAACACACGTGTTGTCTAAACAATAATTACTTACGTGACAATTTGACTCTTAAATAACACACCAATGATAATGCTCTAATTTATAAGTCAGAACCAATCGAATGGTGACCATAATGGCAAGAAAAGCTACTGACTTGTATTTCTTTGGGTTTCTATGTTTTTATAAAAATTGTCAGAGTTCTTATTTTTCCAAGAGGGGTACGGTGTCAAAACGAGACTACAGTTGTAATATGTGGAAGTCTTGTTTCAACCAATTTGTGAAATAGCCACGCCCTTAAAGTTAGCAGACCACTTGAGGCAGATTAAAAATTTTGAGCATTAGAAATTAAGAGCTCATTAACTGCCAATTAAGTACCTGAATTACCTTAGATAACTACAATCAAACTTTAATACTTCTATGCATTTAAGTGTTTCATGTTCACTATCTCAAAAGTACTGCAAATAGTACCGGTTTAAGCGCACTCGGGGTGGCATTGGCACGAATTCCCGAATTCTGTTTACGCATAAGTTGCGTATGCTATTTTTTGCACGATATTTTTCTAAATTCGCACTTTCAAATTTCTGATATTATAACATTCAAACCACAAAAATTAATTAGTGAGCTGTGGCTACAACGCAAATGCACATAATCCATACATTTGTCATCCAGTTAACCTATTTAATTGTCAAACATTTTATTTGAAGATTTGAATTGCTTTTCGGCATTTACAAAAAATACAAGGTGCGCAAATTGCATTCTAAGTAACGAACAATATAAGTACCTACGTCAACAATTTGTGTGTACAACGCACGCTAGTAGTTCTATCTACATAAAAGTGACAAATAATATACAAGCTGTCGTTCGTCATTTCGAATTTTCAATTATCAATTATTACAGATCTGAAGGAGTTTTTGCTATAGTACAGATGTAAAGTGATTTCTCGTAACTGAAATTGTGTGCTTATGCAAATATTTTTGTAGCAAAATGCTCTATTAACTCAGTGTTTTTGCTACATTTTTGAAACGTACTAGACGTAATTCTATTGTTTCGGTAGGCGTATTGACGTAGTTATCTGGTAGTTTTACATGCACCGAGTGCAAAAAACTATTTTTCTAATTCATTGATCTGCTATCTTTAGCAAAATCAAATGTTAACTTGTACAAATTAAAATCGGAATCTAGGATATGTTTAGATTTAAGTTCTATTTAAGTGAAAAAAAAATCAGTTTTTCCAAAGGTGCTAAAGGATTGTTGATATTAATGTGATCAATTGGTACACCATAATCCTTTAAAAATCTTTTTATTCAATAAATAATACTACCGGTTTCGATAGCACGTGCTATCATTTTCAAGTATTAAAATTTAACTAAAACTAAGACATTGTAGTTGCAATCTAAAAATAATAACAATTAGTTCAATAATAAAAGGGCTAACCAACTATAACTCACCAAACAAAATTAATCATCATAATAACTTTAAAGAAAATTCGGTAAAACAGTTTAACAAATTGCATGTTCTGTGACCTCTAAAAACAGACTAATTAATATTAGTTACAAACCAAAATAAGGATGAAAACGAAGGTAGTGACACCTAATGACGTAGACAACAACAGATCAGAATAAAATTAAAGGAATCTAAGTGACAAGTTGAATATAATTGAAAATAGAAGATTAATAATTAACGATATTTTTGACAAGATCTAGGTAGGGGAAGTCTAATTGAATATTCAGTAAATTGTTAGTGGTTAATTTTTTTATTATATAAACTTTTCTAAATTCAAGATAATGTGATTATTGTTGTGTATATGTAAATGTTTAAGTGCTTTATGTTTGCTATCTTTATGAAGAGTTTGAGGAAGGAAGGGGAAACATGAGAGTTTATAAAGAAGGAGAGAGGGAGGAAGAGAGGAGGAGAGGTGAGGATATATGATGGAGTGGAGGGAATATTGTAAGAGGGTATTGGATGGTAACGAAGAAAAGCCAAATAGGATAATGAGAGGGGCAGAGGAGGTATCTGAAGATGGGAACGCAATACGTTAAGGGTCTTGAATTAATTATTGCTTTACAATTATACCAAACAGTTACTTATGGGAGTGAAGATTTTCCCAAACTTTACGTAAAATTTCTTTTACGATTCGAATTAATTGCTCCCACTAACCTCCCCAACAAGCAGCAGTAGGAGTAATAAACTTCCATCTTATTTTATGTGCAGTAGCAAAATCTGACTCCAATCAATTTTCCAGTAAACTATTTGCATTAAAAAAATTCTAAGCAATATCTGAATACACAGTAAATCTTCTTAAGCATTTTAAAAATCATCTGTTGTTAATAAAGACCCTAATTCCAAGTGTACTGCTCTATATATAGCACAAGTGTATAAAATAATGTAACTTTGCAACCCTTCTTAATAAACAATGGACCTTCTAAATCTATATCGACTATCTCAAAAACAGTAGCATCTCGAACTCTAGCTTCAGTGAAAGGTATATGTGGAGTTTAAAATATTTAACTTGAAATCTTGTACAAATAATACACCTTTAAATTAGAGATTTTACTGTTCTACCTTTCGATGATCCATAAACGCTCGCTGAGTTTTGAAGGTAAAATTTCTACACTTGTATGGACAGCTTTAACGTGTTCTCTGCAAATGAGTCGTTCAATAACTTCTTTATCAGATATTTTCATTTTAAGGAGAATACAATTGTCTTCATCCAAAAAGGACATAGCGAAGAAATTTTGCAGTCCTCAATACCATTAAAACTTTCTTCTTGAATCCACTTTCTGACACGTTTTTCTGCAACCATAATTTCCCCCAAATCAAAAACAGTTTTCCTTTTTTCTTTAAGCCAAAAAATATTCTTATCCATGCAATCAGTTTTATAAAATTTTTCATAATTAAAAGAAGTAACTGTAGTTCCATCAAGAATTTCTCTTACAAGAGAGAAAATTGTTGGTTGCGCTATTTTTTTTTCTCTCTTGAATCAGATCTTTACTTCCACATTCCATTCTTTCAACCATTCTTTATCTAAATTTATCAACGATAATAACCCTTCTTATCATCTAACGTCCACAAAATTCTTTGGAAAATAACCACTAAATGGAAGATATGCAGGATTCTGTTCAATCGAAACATAAAATAATTTATCTTTCTCACTGAATCTTTTAATTTCTCAGACCCTATTCCAAATAAATTTCTTCAACATTGCTTTATTTTTTATCCACCTCCAAAACTGTTGTGGAATTCTTCTAAAAATAAACAGATAATTCATTTCCACCCACATTTTCCACGACCATATTGAAGAGTCTAACAGCTGCTAACAATTCTTACCGAGGAATTCTAATATTTTTCAATAGTGCTACTTTGGATTTTGCTTGCATCAATCTTATGCTTACGTTACCATGAATATATTTTGAACGTAGAAAAACAACACAGGCATATATGTCGCTAGAAGCATCACTAAATACATGCAAGCAACTGCTGGTGGTGTAAAAAACCATAGTGGAATTAGTAAAAAAATTATGTACCACTGACAACATCATTCGGTTCATAATTTTTTCTTCTCTTCGAATTGTTTCTATTCAAACAAGTGACAACATCAAAGTATCCAAATTTCTATTCCATTGTAGCCCCAACACAGATGACAACGAAGTGATGTACCTTCCTGAAGAGAATGTTCCCAACATCGTAAACAAATCTACCTTCTGGCATAATTTTCTTAGCTTCTTCTTTGAATTCATATAATTCTTCTGAAATATCCACACTTGTGACGCAGTTATCGACGTAGAAACACGTGAAGCAAACAAGTAAAGCTTTAGAAAAAATCCTCTAGGTTTTTACGCAGTGTCTCTAGTTGGCCCATGCAACGCGTCGATTGGCAGTTGTTATTTCTGAGTTGGTAGGAAGCACATAAACATGCTTAAAAAAATGGAGTCTCCCGCCAAATGTCAATCAACGCCTCCGAATGGCAATTCAGAATAAGAGAAGAGGAATGTTGTCGTCAGGCAATGCCCTTCTTCATGACAATGCGTGACCGTATACTGCAGTTGCAACAACGATCCTTCTACATTTTTTTGAATGTTTTGTTTTTCACCACCCACCATACAGTCCTGACTTAGCACCCTCAAATTTTCATCTATTTGCCAACATGTAATACTGTCTAAGAGGACACAATTTTGACACAGACAACAAGCTGTAATTAGTAAACAGAATTGACTGAAATCACAGGAGGCTGCTTTATATGACAAAGGTATTGGAAAATTGGTACCACTCTACGTCAAATATATGAATCGGAACACCGACTACGTCAAAAAATAGCTTAATGTTGTATCACACTGTTTCATATAAAATTTTCTTGATTTTCACTGTGATTTTTATTTTGCAACAAATATCTGCAGTAACTCCAACTCTACCCATTCAAAATAGAATTAACAACGAAGGAATTATTTCTATCAAATTAATTCCCGATTCCCGTTTCAAGACACCGAATATAAGATGGAGAATTTTTCATTCTTGCAGAAGCATCAAATACAGTTCTAATTTGCGTAGTACTGCTTGAAAACAGGATGATGAGGAAAATAATGGCCTTCATTCTTCAAATATTCTGGGTTCTTAGTCGGAACTTCTTCTATTATTTCTTCTTGAAGCCATTCGTCAAAAACTTGTTTATATTCTTCCTAATAACTTCATCTCTTAACTTCTTTATGAACATATAGAGTTTTGCACAAGCCAGATCGAAATTGGACGGCAACGGTGGTTGATCTTCTACCCAAGGCATAGAAACTTTATATCTGCCATCATCTTCTTTTCTAACAGTCTGGAGAAAATTTCACAACTATCGCGAGATACAGTCTCTGATGGTTCGGTAATTCCTAATAGGGGAGCGTGGGGGAATGACGACCAGCGGGTAATTGCGACCACACAATTTTTTAACTTTCCGGCTTGAATCTCAAATTAGTGATATGATCACCCTCTAGTGGACGGATATTACAATAGTGTTTGTATTGGTAACTGTAATACTACTACAAAAAAAATCGGTTGGTGTGTTGATGTTAGTGCTTCTAATTTTCTTACTGAATCGCCGAAGGCATAGAAACAAAAGTACAAGTGTTTTATTGATGAGAAGTTATATTAAAGGTATGTAAACAATGTATTTTACGAATTATAGAGTAAAACTTTTCAATTCTTTTAATGGAAAATTCTAACTACAAGAAATAGTTTACATGTGATTGCGGGTAATTACAACTAAATGCGTTAGGCAATGGCGACCGTATTGGTCGCAATTACCCTACAGCATTAGCATCATAGTACTATTATCACTAGGTTTGTTTTTCATTTTGATTTCCAGGATGTCCCGTCACTACACGCGTAAGACCCAAAAGCGCAATGGACTCAAGAGAATCTAGAACAGGCTATTGCTGCTGTACAATCTGGCACACAAATCCGTTCTGCAGCTAGAAGGTTTGGCATACCTTATGGCTCTTTACAAACCAGATTGCGGAAAAGAGAAAATAATACAGCAAAGCCAAGAATGGGGCGAAAATCAATTTTTTCTGATGAACAAGAGAAGGAAATCGCTGATCATCTAAAGATGTTAGCTAAACTGTTTTATGGGTTAACTCCTAGAGAACTGCGTCAGGCAGCATTTCAATACGCAGAAAAAAATAAGATTAGCCATAACTTCAATAGAACCTCTCAGATTGCGGGAAGAGAATGGTATTATAATTTTATGACCAGAAATCCTACCATTAGTAAACGCAAACCTGAAGGAACTAGTCTTAATAGAGTGACTGCTTTTAATAGGTTAGAGGTGAGCCTTTTTTTTGAACGCCTTGAAATATTAATGGCAAAATGGAAATTTCAACCCGGAAAAATTTTTAATGTTGATGAGACCGGAATCTCCAATGTGCAACAACCTGAAAATATATTAGCAGAAAGAGGTCAAAAAAGAATTGGTGCGGTAACAAGTGGAGAAAGGGGAAAACTGTTACCATAATTTGTGCTATGTCAGCATCAGGGAGGTATATCCCCCTATGTTTGTTTTCCCCAGACAGCGAATGTCACCACATTTGCAGAAAGATGGTCCAGCAGATGCTATTTACGGCGTCTCAAAGAATGGTTGGAGTAATGAAACCCTCTTTCTACGATGGCTTCAACATTTTTGGATTGGACCTTTTAAAAAGCATTCAAAAGGAATGCGATTTATTTCTTAAATCTAATAAGTTTCAAAAATTACACACTACGACATGGCATTATTATTTAATCGGGCCTACTCCAATGTGGCAACAATTGAAAAGGCTGTTTCGGGATTTAAGGCAACAAGTATCCACCCAATAAAACCTGGTGTGTTTGGTGAAGAAGACTTCCTTCCAGCTGATGTGTTGCTGGAACAGGATCAAGAAAATCTAACAAAAATAACATTAATGACATTCATTTAAATACAACAGCACCCATACCAGTTGAAGACCCAGCAGTACCTTCCACGTCGGCCTCATTTCAAGATATCTCTCCACTACCAACACCGTCAACGTCCAAAAACTCTGCAAAAATTCTTCGTCGAAAACAGCATTCAGAAATTCTAACTGCAACTCCCATGAAGCAAGTATTACTTGATAAAGAAGATAGAAAGACAAAGAGACAATCCAAAAGAACTGCGAAAGAAGCTAAAACGAAGGCATACACCAAACCGAAGAAAGTCAGAAGAGAATCCTTTGATTCATCAGAATCAAAAGATTTTGACGAAAACCAACTTGTTGATGATGATAGCCTTGATGACTTGGAAGATAATGATGAGGTACCATGCTTAGTGTGTGAAGAATATGGCAAAACTGAAACATGGTACCGATGCAGAAGTTGCGGTCGTTGGGCTCATCGCGAATGTAGTGGTGCTAACTCACCAACAAACTACTGCTGTGACTTCTGCTCATGGCCAAAACCAAATGTTCGACGTTTAAATTTTAATTTTTGATAATTTGTTTATTTTGGTTTCATGTTACCTATTAATAAAAAAGTATTTTAAGTAAATTTGTATTGTGTTTGTAACTACCTACACCTTGGTCGTAATTACCCCATACATGCGGGTAATCACAACCAAAGGCATATAAAGTTTGAATTTTTTTCTTAAAAACGTAAACCTTTTTATGAGATTTATAGGCAAATATAGAAAAAAAAACTTAACAACGAATTAAATGCATGTCATGCAAAGTAAAAGTAAAAAAGATTTTGAAATTACGAACAATTTTGCTTAGATGGTCGTCATTCCCCCACGCTCCCCTATATCCAACTTCCAAAGTTGTACGTATGCACAATCTCTTGAAAGCATGGACGTTGAAGTTGAGGGCAGATGAGTTGAGTTATTTATACAATCGCCTTCACGAACTTTACCCATCACATTTCTTTCCGGTCAAGTATTTTCGAATAATGTCAGCACCGATTAGTAGATCAATAGGCCCATCTGTTTTATCAGTTAATTCAACACCACATTCTCCTAATTCTTGTATCCAAGAACTACTCTAATAGCAGAAAGATTGCAACAAAAACACATAATTATTCTGCCAATTCTTTACTCAAAATTTGTAACTGTTATGGTCTACAACTGGAGTCTGATAACCACCAAATAATGCATGCAGAACTTGCTCACAACCAACAGAAACATAATCCATATCTTTAGCTGCTTTAACACTGATGTATGACTTTTGCGAACCAGTGTCCATGAAAACTTGAACCATTGCCATTTCCAATCAGTTCGACAACAACTGTTATTTCGTTGCAGTTCATATTCGATGAAGAATTTCTTTTCTACTGCTGCTTCATCCGAAACCAGAGTTTGGTGGGTGAGAACCCAAAGTAGATTTTTCGGAATTTTATATATACAGGGTGTCCAGAAACTCTCCTGACAAACGAAGACCGGAGATTCCTCAGATAATTTTAAGACAATTTAACCCAATTCACCTAGTCCGGAAGGGCTTCCTAAGGGAGCTAGAGCTCTTTGAAGATGGTGCCTTGTAAATAGTTTTTTTTAAATACTTCTAGAACGCTTCTACTTAGAAAATCAAAAACTGGTATGCTTGTTTAGCCTTTAGATATGAATCGATTCCATCAATTCCGAATTTCTAGTACCGGTCATAGGCGTCCGTTTTGGGTAGGTCAACGGTTATTTTAACGCATAACTTTTTGTCTTTAACTTTTAAGCATTTGTGACACTAGATTATTAAATTTTCAGGTATTCTAGTACTAAAGGTACTCTTACTTTAAGTCATTAGGATACACCGTTTTCTAGAAAAATGATTTGAAAATTTTTTGTTTTTGCAGGAGTTGGCTCTGAACTGCCAACAAAAGTAAAACCTACGTTTTTCATTGTCAAATTGTTGTCAGTTCGCGAAGTTTATCTTTTAATTTTTACTTTACCATACGCCATCTTCAAAGAGCTCTAGCTCCCTTAGGAAGCATTTTCGGACTAGGTGAATTGGGTTAAATTGTCTTAAAATTATCTGAGGAATCTCTGGTCTTCGTTTGTCAGGAGAGTTTCTGGACACCCTGTATAATATAATGTCCACATGACGTCGACAACATCTCGAATGTTTCACGTTAACTATGACAGCATACCTTTTCACAAAGTCTGTTCTTCTGTTGTCCTAATGTCCAAAGAATAACTTTTTAACACTTCTCACTTGAATGGGCGCAGTTACAAAATAACAACATTTATGATGCATCAGTTCAGATGCAGTTGAAACATCATTAATCTTCTCAGTAACATATTTTGCTTTGTTTTTCTTAAAATCAAAGTTCGACGTCGCTAGATGAATTAATTCTTTGTTTTCTTCCTTCCTTGATTAACTTCATCAAATTCTCCAGTCGTTCTTTCTTGTACTAACAATTACTAATGTTTTTCTTCATACTGGTGCTCTTATGTGGTCGTAAATTTCTCTAACAATTCTAATGTTGTTTTTAGACTGTCTCTTTCTGCGTAAAAAAACGTGTTTTACGGCGTTCCGGTAATTCTCTTCAGTTGGTGTCTTTCTACAATCTGAGGATCTCTGGAACCTGGTGTCGTTGCTTGGATCAAATACTAAAATATCTTGTTTCTCATTTTCCTCATCCAACAGTAGTCTCGTCTGACTTTTTTTAAATGTTCCATTTTTTTCCACTAATATTGAATTGTTCATGAAAATTCTATCAATTTTTTTTGTTTGAGATCTAAAAAACATCATATTTTTCTAACAAAGTTTTTCTAATATTTTTACAATTAAAACACACGGTAAAATTGATTAGTAATTGAATTAAATGTGCACTAGGAATAACATATGGAAAATGTACCTACACTCACGAAAACAAACAGCAAGACATCAATTTACTGAGTCAACTAAAACCTCCAAGATTGATGTTCTGTTGTTAAATTAGAAATTTGAAATAGCCGACACCATAAAACAATCGGTTAAAACTTTGTATCGTCTCGTCGTGAATTTTTTTACTGCAGTTATCGTAAAAATTTTAACATCGGTTATGTGCAACCGACATTTCAATACGTTAGTGTTGGTGTAAATTTTGTTCCGCGTCATTTACGTACTACAAATCATTTACACCAAAAAACTGCATCCGTTTAAGTATTTCAATTTAAACAACTATTTTATACAAACATACATGTACATTCTACTCCCTGTAAAGTATTTCTAAAAATAAAAAACTTAATGGCGCTCGAACAACTTATTTGGTATTTGCAAGCCCAGCTTGTAAGCTGATAAAACTTTCGCAACTGCAGTTAAAAATTGCAATCGTTCACAGGATTATTTTTTTTATCGTCGTTTTCCTTCAAACCTATAGAACGCCATAAATTTTGAGTTTAAAATTTTAATTCTAGTAAACTTTATTGATTTATTGGCGTGGATAAGGAAATTGTGAAGACAAAATAGAACCGCAAATCTTAGTCGTATCATTCTATTTATCCACTTTTAAAAGCACCATTAAATTTAAGTGTCTATCCGTATCGTTGTCAATTACGTCCCTGAAAATAAATAAAAATGTATACGACGATCAAGTGCGAAGTAATAGACATTGAGCCATAGCCGTATAAGGTCGGAAACGATATCGTTATCAACACATTTGATAGAGAAAACGACTAGGTCCTATTTCTGAAAAGGATGGGGGCGAGGTTGATGTATTTTCTAGCAATATTTCCTCAATATTGCAGGGAGTTCTTTCCAGACGGCTGACTACTGTAAGAAGCAGCCGACCGTTGTACGTATCAACCGGAAAGCTTTGATTGCCTGAACTCGAGTTATTCTAAAAGAGCACCGTTTCTACAGGGGAACTAAAAATAATATTAAATTTACGGCTTCAGCGCCTTTAAAAGTTATTGAGTAAATTTAGTTTGCTCGTTTAGTTGTGATTAAACCGAGCTCTACAATTTTCAAATTGAAGATAAAATTTGATTCAGTAGTTTTCAGTTGAAAATAATTTTGGTACGATTTTGCGATATAATTATTTTCAGTAAAAATTAATTAAATCGATCTTTTTAAATACGCTGTGTGTTATTTTATTGATCTACAATCTACAAAAACACTTTCTCGAATTGGTTTGCAATTGCAAATTACCAACAAGTTTTTTGTTTATTGGTGTCATTCGTAAGTTTTCTGGTAAAGATAGTTTTATTCCTACCTCCCTCAAATGTTTTATAATTTTTATGATAATTTTGTTATTTCCTTGCTATTATTTTTAATTTTTCAAATTTCCTTAGTTGGCTCTGTTTACATTTTCCTACTCAATTATATTATTATGATTATTTTATGTTTCTAGTTCTTGCGCTGTTACCTCTCTACCTTCAATCCAAATTATGATGTGTTCGTTGTTTCTTATACATATACAGGATGCTTGATTAGTGCGATAAAGTTCAGTATCTTCTATGTCATTCGAAATATCAAAGCAAACGTTACTGGACATTATAGCCATCATTAAGCTTCATATTTTAAAATTAGTTTCAGTGTTCCATAACGCCGTGGCAGACCAAAGTTACATTTTTTAAATTAAACACACTATATTTTAATTTAATTTTGAAATTTGCTTCACTTCCTAATTACAAAAATATATACTTGTAATATATTATACAGGGTATTTAAAACGTTATAAACACTTTTCCATAAAAATCGTAACAAGTTCACCGCCCTGTATAATTTCAAAAGGCTACAAGAACAATGATCTGTTGCAGCCGTAGCTTTTAATAATTGTCAAATTTTATAAAATGATTGAGTTTATATCACTATCGAAAAGTACTATTGTTTTACTTATATTTTTGTTTGTTTGTTGCTGAAAGCAATGTATTCTTATTGCATTCTCCCAATCTCCATATCATATCTACCATTTCATCACGAATAAAACTCATTTTTGCGCTATTTTAGATTTTTTAAAACTATAAACAAATGTACCATAACAATCAATTAACAGACAATAATATGTTACGGTTTTATTTTCCGAATTTAGGACGTATGTCGTGAGCCGTCTTAAAACGTGTGTCGTGAGTATTTGTTTAAAAAATTATAAAAAAAAAAAAAAAAAAACACTTGATTTTTAAAACTTACCGCTGACCTTTTTCTTTTTCGTTTGATACACGCAAGTGTCTTTAGCATACTTCCCGAAGTGAAATTTTCACCAAAAATTTTTTAATGTGGGTTTCACGATTTCCAATACAAATTAGCGTTTAAGTTTAATCCGGCTAGATTAACCGTGAGTATATTGGGTTTCTTTCCTATTTGTTTTAATTCTAATTGCTGCATATGTTTTTAACACGTTGCGTTCGACATTATGTGCTCGTTGTGTATTGTACTTGGGTAACTCTTGAGGGTGCTGGAGTGGCTGATTAAGAACCTTCCCTATAAATGAAAGACAACACCACGGTTTCGCATTAGTTAAGCGGCAGACCACCGGTGAATACCACGTCTACAGAGGTTGGTTATGCTTCACACTTCCAGCGAGGGAGTCAATCGCCTTCTGTTCTTCTCCGCACACCTCCCCTAAGAGGAATCCCTGGGACTATCTAACTTCCCCGAACTGTCGATACCTTCATTCCCGGAACCACCCTCGACCGATTACAGTTAAGTTTTAGTATTTACGCAACTTATTCATAATAATAATGCGAATGAAGCTCAAGTACATATGACATAAAACAGCTCAATAGCTAATATTTAAGTAACTTTTATCGGTGTACACTCCTCAACCGGACGTTTGTTTTTAATCAGCTCAATAAGGGCTGGGGCGTTTTATTTAGAGCGGTTGTCGCGGACACAAAAGGCCTTTTGGGTTTGCGGGAGGTACTTACCCTTTTATTCTAGTTTAGATTTAGTGTAAATCGTCGTTAAGTGATATGTGTACGTAGAGCTTTAATAGCAGCCAATTCTCAGTTAGAATGATAACTTTAACTTGAGCGTAACTAAAGCTTACCTGAAAGTCGACACATTAATTGCGAGCTTTATTTATTGTAAGCGAGGCTGCTGCTAACGCACGTAACAATATACGACAGTCTCTCTATTTCTCTCACATTCTAATATTTTAAGATTTGTTTGTTGTACTGAATTGTCTGTCTCTCTCTCTCTCTCTGGTTTGTGTTCGATTTAGCATATTAGATTTTAAGTAAAACCTGTTGATCTCCTGTTGGTCGGTTTTATTTTTTTCTTTATCCAGCAGGTGGCACTTTGTTAGACCAGCAGTCTAATTTCTTATAGTTATTCAGGGATCTACGCAGCTCTCCGACAAAGCCGGACGCTGCTGCTCTAACTGCTATAAATATTCTTATCTTTTAGTTTTTTTTTCTAGGTTGTTCAGCTAGAGCCGTCGCTTCTTTTTGTTATTTTGTAAACAACAACCGTTACAAATAGTAAACTGTCATTTTTTGACAAATAATCATAACTCATAATTGGCATAGGCAAAGATTTACACACATAATTAATACTGTGCATATAAAAATGATAATATCTCCAAAGCTAACAATTTTGGGCATAGGGAATGATGGCTATAATCTCGCGTAACGTTTGCTTTGATACTTTGCAGGACTTAGAAGATACTGAACTTTATCGCACTAATCAATCACCCGTATTTGTGGATATTTCGACATTTTGTAACGAGTTTTTCAAATTTAATGAAATGTAAGTTCGTTTTCTTTACGTGTAGATCTGGAAAAGAAAATTCGTATCTAGTGGATTGGCAATCGCAGATTTTGTTTGTGATTTTTTTGCTGTCCGAGTTTTATTTGAAAACTGGTAGTTTGTCTGCTGTCTAGTGGAGGTATCGTTTCTTAATGTGCTATGTAAATTTATTGGAAGTAACCGATTGTAAGCGAACCGGTAGTTTATTTAAAAACGAGGACTTTAAGAGGGAAGATTGCGTACAGAGAAGTGAAATTGTTTGTAGTAAGAGTCTAGAACTCGATTGTGTTTTTAATATTATAATAAAGATGTTCCGGTTAATCATTGAATACGACGATTTATAAATCAATCACATTGAATACACTGTAGAGAGTGTGCAGAAACGCAAAAGTTAAATAACTCTTTTTTTATAAATGGAACATCCTGTATTTCTCTTCACAAGTCTATTACGTATTTCGTAAGCTTTCCATTAATATGCAGTTTGTATGGTGACTTTTGAATAAGAAAATAAAGAAAGTCAAGAAGAAGATGAAGAAACTAGCACTGGGATGCTAGAAAAAAAACACCCAAGAACAAACAAAAAGTTGTTAAAAAAGTCGTCAGGCCATCAATCACATATAGAAGTGAGAGGTGGGCACTCACAGAACGACAAAAGAATAGCAATGGAAATAAGGTTCCTTAGAAAAATAAAAAATAAAACCAAGAAGGACGGAATAAAGAATGAAACATTTCGACAAAACCTCAAAATGGAATCAATCAACAAAAAAATCATTGCAGGGCAGCTCAGATGGTTTGGGCATGTGTGTAGAATGTCGGACGACAGACTAACAAAACGAGTTATTGGAACCAAAACGTATTGGACGAATTGGACCGTGTCGAAAAAGTACCCGTAGTTGCCAACGCTTCACCACATATCGTAAGTGGGCTTCATCAGGACGAGAAACTTGAAACAAACAAAAGAAAGTTCAAGGTAGACAACTGATAGTCAGGTAACCAACTTGTGACCAAGCCAGAGTCTGAGTAAGTAGGGAAATATTTTTGTATGTCTGCTGGAACAGAATTGTTCAGCTAAGCCGTAAATACATATATAAAGAAGAGGTATTTTCCTAATTACTCAGACTTTTTTTAGTCTAGAATCTGGTTTGGTCACAAGTTGATTACCTGACAATCAGTTGTTTACCTTAAACTTCTTTTATTTGTTTCAAGTTTGTCGCCCTAAAGAGGAGTCCTGAACAACCAACCTTGAACTTTCTTTTGTAGGTTTCAAGTTTCTCGCCCTGATGATGTCCCTAACAAAAACCAAAAAAAGTGTTCGAAACGCGAGGCCCTGAGAAAATAAAAAAGAAAGACCAAGAACAAAGTAGATTGATAACATACGGAAGGAAGTAGAAACAAAATGAATGACATGGCAGGGTATACAAAACCTAACGCATGATATAAAGCAATGGAGGAAGAAAAGCAAAATTCAACTGCATCAGCTATTCACCTAAACGTAGAAAGGCCTAGGACTAAGTAAGGCACTTGCGATATTTGTTTACAGGAGCCTACTTGTAAAAATTAACAACTTCTTAATAATAAAATAAATTTTTAAAAAATGTCTTTAACGATCCAGAATTCACCATACAAATTGCACATCAGTAGAAAACTTATAAAATACTTAGTCGACTCATGAACAGAAATACAAGGTGTCCCATTTATAAAAAAAGAGTATTTAACTTTTTGCGTTTTAGCACACCCTGTATATTTTTTGCGTATGTGAATCAAAATTCGATTATTTATTAAAACTCCAGGTTATTCTAAAATTTTGTGTTGCTAGTTTGTCGGAAAATATCCATGGCCTACTGATTAGTGATCTATCAAATGGGAATCTAACAAAAAGTTGAATAACGCCGAAACAAAAAGAGCTAGTTCCATATTATTCTATATTATTTTTATGATAAAATTAGTTATGTAAAAATATACAGGGTGTTCTATTTAAAAAAAAACATAACTTTGGTTTACCACTCTGTATAGAAACACTATTTATATAATCAAAATATTTTTAGAATATGTAGCATAAGTGTGCTTCCTTGGTGGTGAAAACCGCATGTCGATATCTTCAATGACAAAAAGTTATGGACCAATTACACATCCCTAGGTTACCCTGTATATCTAAAAATATTCACTTAATGAGTTACAATGTTGGATTTAAAAGTCAGTGTCAGCGGTGTCTACTTTTATTCTTTTGTGTTAGCAGAAATGTCTCCAATGCATCAATATTTATTACCTGAACGCCACGCGCTTTCCGTTATAATTTTTTTTATCTGAGCTGCCCGGAAAGAGTCATAGCGAAGTGCAGTTAAAGACAAGACTATTTCTTTTTTTAAATGATTGTGGCCAGGGACGTATTGAAGACCCTGAACCCCTTTTGGTAGGTATGAATGTGTGGAAAAGAAAACTCTAGTTACTGATTAAGCGACGTTTTGTACCCCAAAGTGGGTACTTCTTATTTTATTTATTTGTTTATTGAAACATATATACAATCTCTCAACTTCGGATATGATGTATACAAAACGTATGAAAACAAATATTCACAAAATGATTAACGAGAATAAAACGAATTAATGTCTGTTTTTTATACTTACGTTTTGTATACATCATATCGGAACTTTTATAGATTGTATGTTAGCTTTTGTTTAAATCAACAGCGGCCTTGAAGAAGCTCCGACGTTGTGATGCAAAAGTCGCCCTTACTAGTAACCAGAATTTTCTTTTCTGTACATCCATTATACGAGGATGTATTGATATCTAGTTAGCTTAGACCAGTTCCTTGCATAAACAAAATATTGCGTTACCATAGCAACGAACAATAACTTATTAGAAGTGTCAGTGTAAAGTTTGACGTCAAAAAGTAAACCAGAGTCACGCAATAAATTAAATGAAAAAAGATGTCCACCGAAATTGTGAAAATCGAAAAATTGGAGTATCGAGCCATCATCAAGTACCTGTATTTAAAAGGGTTAAGAGGTAAGCAGATTTACGAAGATATGCTTAATACCCTTGGTGATCAATGTCCTTCGTATGCGACCGTCAAAAATTGGAATGCAAGCTTCAAAAGAGGTAAATTTTCCATTGAAGATGATGACCGATCGGGAAGGCCAGTTTCTGTGTCAGTCCCCGAAAATATCGATGCAGTTCATGACATGATTTTATCAGACCGTCGAATTGGGCTAAAACGGATATCTGAAGCACTGAATATTTCATACGAACGCGTTCATCATATGGTTCACGTCAATTTGGACATGAGAAAATTGCTGCAAAATGGATCCCCAAATGTTTGTATGTTGACCAAAAGCGTGCAAGGGAGAAGCATCGCGTTCGATCTGTGCTCGATTTGAAAACGATGTAGACTTCTTTAACCGAATTGTTACTATGGATGAGACTTGGGTACATTTCTACGATCCAGAAACAAAGCAACAATCGATGGAATGGCGACACTCTGGTTCTCCAAGACCTAAGAAGTTTCGTGTCCAAAATCTGCTGGAAAAGTTCTTGCTTCAGTTTTTGGGATTGCCATGGAGTAATCATGATTGATTTTTGGATAAGGGTAGAACAATAACTGGAGATTACTATTCGACATTACTGACCACTCTACGGGAAAATATTAAAGAGAAAAGACGCGGAAAGCTATCCAAAGGTGTTTTGTTTTTGCAGGACAACGCCCCTGCACACAAATCTCATGTTGCCATGCAAAAATTCGTGATTTAGGGTTTGAATTACTAGAACACCCCCTTATTCACCCGATTTGGCTCCGTCCGACTATCACCTCTTTCCTCAACTGAAAAAAAGTTTAAAAGGTAGTAAATTTTCTTCGAACAAGGAGGTAATAGAAGCTGTGGAGGTCTGGTTTGCAGAGCAAGAAGAAACATTTTTTTGACCGAATATTTTTTCAAAAATTGATGACATGTACAAGCAAAATGTTATAAGGTTTTAAGCACTTACATGTAACTGTTTTGGAGATATCGTTCCTTCAATGTCGAATTCGAGTCAACTTTGGAATTGCGGTGCTATAGCTCTAATGAATATTTTTGAAATCTAATTGCGTCATCAATTATTAATAATATTCGACTTACAAAATACGTACCAAACTTTTCCAAAAAGCGTAATGCTATACAGTGTGATTGCTTTACGCGAAATGTAATTATGCTTGATTTTTTCAAATGTAACATCTTGTACATTCTTTCAGAAAAAGGTTTCTTGTAAAACGGAGATAATAACAAATGATATAAGGTTTTATGGTCATGAAACCAACTGCTCTTGAGATATTAATACTAAAAATAATAAATTCAAATCCCAACAAACGTATAAGTAAGCCAATGCAAAACTCAAAGAGGAATAATGAAATACGTGATACACTAATGCTAAGTAGACCTGATGCAAAATTTATAACGAAACAACATTTGAAAATGCGTATTAATTTAAGCAATATAACCAATCAACAAATTTAAATTAAATGTTCAAAATGCTGCCCATGCTTAGCCAAACATTTTTTAATATGATCAGAAAAAGAACGTTTAACTTGTGACAACATCTCGGTTATAATTGATCCAAATGCAGCATGTATTCTATTTTTTATATTTTCTCTCGTGGTAGGAATATCTTTATAAACTACTCCCTTAACGCAGTTCCAGAGGAAAAAATCGAGGGCCGCAAGATCCGGAGATTGACATGACCAGATTTCTACACTACCTTGTCCCATCCACTTCATTCTAAAAGTTTCATCGAAATATCGCCTGACGTTTAATCGAATAGTGTGGAGGAGCACCATCATGTTGGAACCATACCGTACGAATTCTTTCTAGCTCGATATCTTCCAAAGTGTCAAATAAATTAGTTTTCAAAAACCGTAAATATCTCTCACAAGTGAGACTTTCATCAAAGAAAAAAGGGCCAATGACAGTACAATCAAATATGCCACCTCATACATTAACGGACCATTGATGCTGGTGGTCGGCGACTTTTAAATAGATTCTTTTTGAGTTATTTACGACAAACTGTTTTTTTTAACATTTTCCTCCCACCTTCCATTTTCTTGAAGGGGAGTACGGCTGGGGATTTTTAAACACGTCACTTCTTCCACTGGGCATTGACAATAGGTCTCAATAAGCTTTTGTGTACTTAAAATTTTTAAAGCTCTTAAGAATGGAGAACGCTATCTAAAAAAAGCCACAAAGTGATAAACAAATGTTATGTTTATTTTACCTTTTTATAGATAGAATTATAAACATCAACTTTGAGACATGCTGTCAGAACGAGTTTACATATTTTATGGGTATTATGATTAAAGATAATAATTCTATTTTTAAGTGGTAAATTAAATACTTGAAACACACGTGTGTCGCTATCCACTTTAACGCACACATGTTATTACAGTTAACTGTTGGCATTTTTCTTAGTTTATACTATTCACACGTGTCAATGTTTTACACGAGATGTCGTAAGACACACATTTTACTTATGTAATTTAAATAGTTTTGAACTGCAAAATTTAACATACAAACGAACAGATAATGACAGAAATAATTTTAGGAAAGATCACTACCGCAACTTATTTCCTGTTATACTCAGTATACTATTGGCGCGGAGTAATAAACCTGTCAGAATTATCGAATCTCCCGTATTGCAGTGGCGTAGGTACCTGATACGTTTGGAAAATCATATTTTTAGTAGGTAAATATATTATAATAGTAAAATTAATTGTAATTGTAATAAATGTACTGACGATATCTGCATTACTATTTTATTTTATATTTATGTCATATATTATTTATATGTTATTTATTTTATTTGTATAGTAGATCACATTACAAATTTTACTTCTTACGTATTATATACGATTATTTTTGTATTTTGGTATAATACCCACATCTACGGCTATGATTCTCGTTTCGTCAGTACCTGGGCTGATGGCAACGTGTTTACACAGATTAAACTATTGTTCTCAGACCCTAGATGGGTCGATATGCTGCAAGAACGGCACAATAATCGTATTTTGGTTAGAATTTATTGGTTTTTACTTAACCGTAGAAGTATCGCTTTCACAAGAAAATAAAGAATTATTTTAAGCAATTATGATTTATTACTCCGCGCCAATAGTATTCAGACTTTAACTAGTTTTATTCACTAATCTGTAATCTTGGGCCACTCGTTTCCACTTTATTACTCTAACTTGTATTTCAATGGATTACACTAGATACATACTTTCAAACTCTATGTTTATAATGCTGATAGCCCCTAAATTTAGTTAACTTGCATTTGTATTTTTATTTGTTTATACCGTTATAGTGACTGTAATAATTCATTCGCATTCAGGCATCGAATGTGTGTGGACGTGCGAGTTGACAAGATAACAAAGTTCGTTTACAACGAGTGTTGATTTCGTTGTCGCACATTATAAAAATTTATTTGAATTTACAAACCAGTGAGTGTGTTTGGGTTATTTCTGGTCTGAGATGCCCTTTCTCATTATACCGTGCGTCCCACGGAAAAGTTGACATAGGAATTTACTATGTTAAATTAAAATTTAACTTATATTTTTTTTCTGATACAAATAAAATTGATTGGATAATAATAAGTATTGAAGTATTTTACTAAATAAAGCCAGTAAAACAAGTTATTTTTTATAAATTTTTATTCATTAATTGAGTGAATTTTTTAGTTAATAAGCGGCTTTGTGGACGAATTCGTTAACTTGTCGTCGAGTAATATTTTGCCAGGGTTCGATTCCAATTGGAACATTTTTTTTTTATTAACATTACTTTACAATCTTTAAACTAAATTTAACATTTTGAAAATAGATAAAACTCAGTTTATAAAAATTGTATTAATAATTAACAGCGAATATAATTTTTATTTATAAAAAAAGATGACGACAATCAGGATCGAACCCTGATTATTTCGTTATAAAAATTTTACTGTTTTTTTTTATTAAAATACACTTTAATAGTATATTAATTCTTTATACTATTTTTTCTATTTTGGGCTTTTTAGATTGATTTTAAAATAAAATTTCTCAGTTTTTAAATTTAGGGAATTTTGAAGTGTAATTGCTAAGGTGGCAATATTTTCATTAAACTTTGGTTTAAATGCTAGTTTAAGTTTAATTAGTACATTTACCATATGTTTCATTTAAAAAAATGGGTGGAAATACAAATAAGTAGATAAATATATCTACTGAACATTAATTACGATTTAAATTAATGCACACCGAACGTAATGACAGCTTGGACGTTATCAGTGTTACCACCGTTCGGAATAAAAATTGTTCAATTTCTATAAAAGAACTCATTTGGGTGCTTTTGTAGCTCTGTAAGCGACCTAAAATAGAAAAAATATGTTGCTATATTGGGCTCAAATTGTGCCAGAAAAAAGATATGCATTAATTCTTAATTTAACATAGAAAACGCCTATGTCAATTTTTTCCTGGGATACACGGTATAAATATCAATTACGGTGTGTGCTTTATTTATTAAATAATTTACGCCACATATTTGATATTAGGCTAAGGTAAAGTCAGAACAGCGGTTTTCTGTTGCTACTGAACCCAAGGAACGTCACATCTCAAAACTTTAAGGTGTAATTTTTTGTCGAACAAATTTCCGTTGTTTTGTTTTATTTACTTTAAACCCATACTTAATAGTTATATTTTTGATTTACCTATGTACGTAAAATTTTGAATGGTAGTGAAAAATTTGATGTTTTATATTGTTAAGCCAGATACAAGGAGAGGATATGGTTTCATGTTGTGACTTTTATTGATATTTTCGGTGTAAAGTACTCAATAAATCTTTGTGTTGTATAGTTTAATTGCGTTGAATGTCCTTCAGGCAGGAATGTTGTTTATTTTTTGTTTGGTGCGTAGGGTCTTTCCTTATCTTGTCTGCAGTTGCAGTCTGTACGTTTGCCACACCTTAAGACAAAATTTCTGCTGTATTCTTCCAAGCGTATTTCGTGATTTTGTCATCTGTAAAGTGTTAGTTTTCATTAAGCTGTTGCAGTACTCACTATAAGGTATCGGAAAGTTAAATAAAATTTTCGTGTGTTGAAGATTAGAGTTGTCTTTCCCCTCTTCGCAATTGCGGATAATAAAATTCCTTCGAACCGAAATAATTAGTTTTTGCCTTTTTTGAGGATTTAAGTTTTTGTGGCCCGTTTTTGCGTAATTATCTACTCAGCGTAAGATTTTAACGAAAAGAATCTTACCGTAACGACATGCAAATTTTGGTGTTTATCAGGAAGAATTATTGTGATTCGACCTTTACGTCTTCGATTGCTGCTAATCATCTTCTGCGAAATACACCACCGTTTCCGTCGTTACAGTTATTACAAATTCTTTCTTTAAAAAAAATCACATTGAAAATAAAAATTTAAAAACAAAAGTAATATTCGTTTTAACTAATTTTAGTTATTTTCATGTGATCGGGGGTCATTTTATTTGATCGAGGGTCAACGGCTTTAGTTGCAAATTATAGTTACATAATACATAATTTCTTCACATAGGTAGGTGGAACGTACAATAGTTTAACCTATAAGTGGGTGAATTTTGGAATTTCAATTTTGTTTTTTTTTAATAATTAGCGAATAATTCGTATTTTTTCTTTGGAAAACGTCTATTTTACGCTGACAATTTTAATTTTTCGAAATCCTTGTGTCCGTTTTGTTCACCGAAACCGTCGACTTCTACCATAAAACAATTCTTAAGCCGACCATATACGGCTATATATTTGGGTGCAAGTTTCTTAGAAAATTTAAGAGAAGTTTTCATGAAGATATAAAGGAGGGCTAATTTTTAAGGAATTATTCGGCAGTCATACCACTTTAATTGAGCAAATATATTTCAAGATGAAATTCGTGTCTTGCGACATCTCGTGTATAAAGAACACGTACAAATAATATAAACTAAGAAATGCCAACAGTTAACTGTAACGACAGTGAATGTTTTATGTGGATTATTGTTATCAGAAACAATAACTTTAAATGCTTAACACTGGTGTCGATAGTAAGCCAGTATAGAAATACTTGGCTTGCTATGGACACGAGCGTTAAGCATTTAAAGTTATCCCTTCTGATAACGATAACGCACATAAAACATTTACTGTTGTTACAGTTAACTGTTGGCATTCCTTAGTTTACAATATCTCAGGATCTTTGTCCGTATCGCGTTCTGTTCAATTCTTAAATGTTGAGAGCACATTTGATCTAAGTTCTGCAAATTGTTGTGTCAAAATCGAGTTGCACAACATATAACTAGCGTTTAAATAAAAAAACTGGGCTGGGCAGACCGTGGAATTTAATTGATTTAATTATTTTTACAGTGTACACAATAGTACAGCAAAATAACGCCTGATGACGTGGAACTCTGGATTAAAATATGATATAAATATAACCCAAAATTGACAGAAATGAATGTTTACTGGTGTGATTGTGCCAGATAGTACACGTCTGGGTACCTTTTAATGGAAGTGAATAAAGAGGAACTTGTCAGTTCATGGTTTAAGGCGACATTTCGCAATATGAATGTTTACGTGTTGTAAGTATCCGTTTTCGTAGTTTATTTATTTAATGTATTGTGTATTTTTGATGATTGTTTACAAATTTCTACAAAACTTTGGTCTTAATTTTTGGATTAGGCCTGAAGAAACAACTACATTAGTTGCAAAACGTCGCCTTAAACCATGAACTGACAAGTTCTTTTTTCGTCACTTCCATTAAAAAGAGCCCAGACGTATATTATCTGGCACAATTACACCATTAATACATTGCACCCTTGCCACAAAAGATGACACAACTCGAAAAACTCAGAAATTGCGAAAAACTAACTCCAACTTAAGATAGTGTTTCAGAACAGTCTAATGTATTTGATTGTGCGAATGTTGAATTAAACTAAGCCATCACAAAGTTTTTTTGGTTATACTAGTTTTCAAAGCTTAAAAAACACTCTTTTGAGTTATGACGTTTTATAGTTGCTTCTGATTTTCCATACAATGAAATATTTTGAGTTGTGACAGTTTTGATGATTTTTTTTTCAAATAGCGTTGTGATATGACGTTTTTTATGATAATAATGAGACGATTTGTTAGAGTTGTGACGTTTTCTAATATTGTATTTGAACCCAGGAGAAGTAAAATTCAGATAGTTTTGATCAACTTTTGCTGATCGATTATTGAAATAAACCAGTCAAAGTAGTTACATAATGAAACATTAAACTACATAATATTCTAGGTACATAAAACTTGACGTATTGATAGCACAAATCGAAAATATTTTTATAAAATGATTCATAATACTGTTTCTTAATTGTACTTTTCTCGCACAGAGATTGTATGGCTTTTTTTTTGACATCAGTTAAAGGCAATTTCTTCAAATATGCTGCAAGTAGCTGCACAGAATTGAAGTCTTTCTGAGATTTTGATTTCTTCACAATGACTTTTCTAAATTCGATGTCTGCGTAAGACGTTTTATAAAAAAATGTACGGGGATGTTCCTTTTCAACCTTTAGTATTTTAATATCATGCAATTTCACTTTTGTTCTATCGACGGCTATGGAAAAGTTATTACCCCATTCTTCCTGTAGTAATTTGAGGTCGAAGAAGTCATGATGAGTCAAGTTGTGAACCTGATACGGAGACCCATTTTTTTGGCTATTCGTATGACAGTAGAATATTGGTCAGGTATGTAAATAGGCCCAAATTTGAGGTGTCTTCTAATCTGTTTTTCAATCACACTGTGGACATTATCTCCTTCATTCCTTCATTTTGGGAGTGTCCACAAATGAGAAATTTGTGCTCAATACTACGTACGTTGAATTTGTTCAACGCATACGCGTAAGTGGCAAGTAAAAGTTTATTCTTTTGATGACCATAACAATTGTCTGAATTAAATATTATGTCAGTGTTTGGTTTGTTTACCTTTTCGACTAACATTAATGTCCAGTGTTGACTTGAAAAACATCTTACATACTCTTAGGTGATTATTATTTATCTGAAAATAGAATGCCGAATTCAGGTTTCTGAAATTTTGGGTGCTTGAGTATCTATGTTTAGGTTTTATAACTTCTGTGTGCCTAGCAATAAATTCCCTTTGCAGTTGTAGATCAGCAATCTTTCAGTAATTAAGAAGAATTGTTTGTCTTTCTGCTTCCGTAACCTTTTTGCTGCAACCTAGTCTACATTTTTCTCCGCAAGGAGAACGCATTTTTCTTGCAGAAAATTCTTTCTTGCTTTGTGATCTTGATACATAAGATTTACCAAAATCTCTCAATAATTGAACTTTTTTAGTTATCCATTTTTCAGGACATGACTTCCGTTTCTTTCTTTTTTTTCCATCGTACTCTTTGGCTTCAGATTCAACAAGTTCTTTAATGCTGTCTGATGAATTGTTGCCAATGGCATTCAAATTTTGATCTTCATAATCTGGGTCAACGTCAGAATCGTCGACATCGCTTTCATTGCTTTCGACGGGAGAAATGTAGTAGTTCTGTGTTGTAGGCACTCTGATCAAACGCAATTTTATATTGCACTCAACATCATAGGAAACAGTATAATCACCTTCTTCACTCGCTCCTCTGTCTTGAGAACTAGGAATGGTGGAAGTCATTGAATGTTGTTCAACATAACATTCAGAAGGTTCATTTGAACCTGATGTTAAACTTTCTGGAACGTAAAGTTCAGTTAGCACAGTGAAAGGACTATCTTCTTTGTCCTTAGAACTAGGCACTCTGGAATTTATAATTTGTTGTTGTTCAACATGTTCATAATTTTCAATTGGTTGACATGAAGTTGATATGGCTGTTCCTGGAACGGTATGTTCAGGTGGCAGATTTTCTTTATTTGTTATAATATCACGATCTACTGTGGTGGATTTTGTAGAACTATTTGACTGTGCAAACTAAATTGACTGTCTTAACTCAATTGGCTAAAATGACACAATTCAAATTGGAACAATTTATTGATGAGGTTTTATATACAAAACTGTCACAACACTAAATACTTCATACGGCCCACTGCAATTTTCTCGTCAAAACTGACACAACTCGAAATACTACGATTTTGTCAATCTTAGGTACAATCTTCCCCATCAAGGTTAGTGACACAACTGAGGATGCAACACTTTAACAGAGTAGATACATACTCAAGTTCAAACGTGAAAATCGACACTACTGCCATCATGCGGCCAGATGATGAAGTTATGTCACTTTTGTCACGAGAGTGCGACATCTTGGAAGACCCAACAGCTGAAAAATGTATTTTTACTTAGATACCTTGAATTATAATCTAAACCTTATATCAGCTGGTTACTTTGTTAACAAAATTACCAAATGTCAAAAAATATTCCAAGCCTTACCCAGCCCCGTTTTTTATTTGAATACCCGTTATATATATAAACGATTTTTCGACATCTAGTGTCGACTCGTGGAAGCGTTCACGTACGTAAATGTAAGCAACTTTGCCGACAGGTATGTAAAGCAGTTACATAGTCGATTCTTCAATAATTATAGCCAACATAACAGTTGGCAAATATAAAAATTTCGAATCGCCTGCAGTAAAGTAAACAAGAGGTTGTACAATAGCAAACAAACACTGAGAATCACTCGACAGCTGTTTCGTCCTTTGGGACTCTTCAGGAGTGAGAGAACTCGAGTGTAAGTTCACTATTGTACAAACGGTGCTGTCGACTATATGCCCTACTGGAGGGATCACAATATTTAATCGATAAGTTTTTCGACATCTAGTGTCGACTCGTGAAAGCGTTCTAATAAAAATTTTTCTCGTGTACCGATTCGCTTCAAATTTGGCATACTTACCAATAATGTTTGTTTGTATTTTGTTTCCAATTTGACGTAAATTTCCCAAAGATAAAGGGCTTAAACTGATATTGTTGGAAATACATACTATTTAATGAGATAATCTGTTTTAATAAATAACTACAATTGACAACAGTTTAATACATACAAATTTAATACAAATTTGAAGAGAATCGGTACACGAGAAAACATTTTATTAGAAAAGCTTGATTTAAGAAATCAAGCTATGAAATCGTAACTCTGTTATTTTGGATTTTCAGAAAAATGTTATAGGAACTTGTGGCATTAATTTTTCAAGTAGAATCACCCCCGACTTTTTTGCTCATAATTTCGACACCCTGTATGTAATAAATGATATTACATGATAAAATGTTTTAAAAGTTTTTTATTTGGTTAATTATGATTTTTAAAGTTAAGAAAAACAGAAAAATTAGAATAATGCTATTAAATTTTTTTTTTGGTATTTGGTATGGTATTGCCATTTTTTTATAAATTGTTTATAAACAAATGTACTAATTCAATGTTTTTGAAAACATTTTTTTAATCATTTTATTTATCCGAAGGTTATTATAATTAAAACAAATTTTTTTCTTAAAAAATTTTGTAATTGTTTATAACCTTTTTTTTTTTTTTGGGCATACAAATAATTAGTTAAGAAATTATTTTTTTAAATTGTTATTGACTGGTTTCAAAATAATTTAAAAAATTTTTATCAACAATTTAATTGTTTATTACGTTAACAAATTGTTTATAAATAATAAATATAATAGAAAATTCATATTCGTTTATAATAATTTGTTAACGTAATAAACAATAAAATCTTGTTAATATAAAAATAATAAAGTTGAAAACAGTCAATTACAATTAAAAAAAAAATAATTTCTTAACTATTTATTTATATGCCCAAAAATAAAATAAAAAACGATTACAAACAATTAGAAAATTTTTTTAGGAACATTTTGTGATCATTTATCATGTTTTTAATAAAAACGAATGTCAGATAAAAATTAGTTAATTAACAATTGCATAACTCTATGTGAAAAATTGAGATAATAATTTTTTTACAACGGAACCGTATTCTTTCAAGTGTCTAGATGACACCTGAATTTTTCAATATTTTTAAATAATATTTAATACTATAAAAAATTGTTACATGTGGTGTATTGTATGTATTTAGAAGCGGCACGATTATGCTGAAACGGTCGCGCGGAACCTTATTTTCAGCGTTAAATTAAAATTATATATAATAGAGCTACAGTTTCGGGTGTTGGAGGTTGTTTATAGGAAATTTCCTTCTCTTTCAGAATATTGTTTGAGATTTCCGCTATCTCTTATAGTTTTTGAGTTATTGCCACGATGCTCAGCCGCCTATTATTTTTTAGTTTTTTGTTAATAACAATTGCAATTTCATCGGCAGAAAAATCCTAAAACGCTTTTCTCAGAATAGCATTCCGAATCGAATGAGCTATCGTTCATAATTTTACGACTATCAGAACTATTTTTCGCAGAAAACTCACTTCTCGACTAGACTATTAGAGAGTTTTCAACATCACCACATCATTACCATCACATCCTCACCATCATCATCATCATATCATCACCATCATCACATCATCACCTAATCTCTATCATAACCATCATCACTATAAACATCATTATCACCATCACAGAAAATGATAGCTAGGCTTAGGTTAGGAAATGAGAAAGTATTGGAGAACGGAAGAAAAGAGAATGTGCAGAATGTGTGACGAAGGCTGGGAAAACATAGAACGTCTGTTGGTAAGGTGCAGTGAAGTAAGAATGGAAGAAAGACTTCACTGGGTGAGAATGGTGAAGGGGCAGAATGGATAAGGAAAGTGGTAGAAAGAAGGAGATGGCTAGAAGAAAGAAAAAGATATTTGTTAAAGTTAGAATAAAATTTATGGGTAATCTACTCCTTTATGTTTAACTTCGTGTAGGTTTCCTTACTCAGAAGGCCTTCTATATGAATGGGATAGTAACAAGAGAACGGCTATTCTATTCGTCGACTTTTCGGCAACTTTGTTGTGTTGTCTTCATCAGGACGTAAAATAAAGTTCTTTTTTAGTTATCCTTGTTTTATGCTGATGAGGACAACACAACTAAGTTGCCGAAACGTCGGCGAATAGAATAGCCGTTCTTTTGTTACTATAGAAGACCTTCTGAGTAAGGAAACCTACACGAAGTTAGAATAAAAATTTGAAAAGAGAGGGTAGTGAAATTTTGATGTTCAAATGTTTATTTTATTATTATTTTTAATGTCATGTTATACAGGAGTCTGTAAAAGGTCTTTACACACGCCTACCATATATTCCTTAGACTAAAATAAGCCGATTTAAGTAAACTTACCTTAGTCCAAAGTCACTTAGTTTAGGCGCTATGCGGCCTTGAAGTTAAAATTTTGAAATTGTTTTTTATTACAAATTCAAAACAGCTTATACGATTTTAATAAGATTTGGCATGGTTAGCTAGTATTATTGGACGAATGTTTTGAGAAAATTTCTAGAAAATACCGGAAGTAAACGAAACACGAATGACCATTATAAAAATTACATAGTTTTTTTTGCTGTCTGTAGTAGAGGCACAAATCCAAACCAATGATATAGTTCCGCACGTTGATGTTGACACTTGAACAGTCAACACTCCAGTATCCAGTTCACTATGGAGACAGAACATGAACAACAACTGGCCTTCTTGAATGTGTTGATGAACAAACGGGGAAACAAACTAAGTCACACAGTGTACAGGTACCTGCATGCCTTATTCAACCACTACCCAGGCCAAAAGTACAGAATAATCAAGACCCTGACTGAATGAGTTCGAAGGAATCTTCAGGCGGAACACAATTACTTAAAAACTGCCTTTGAGGCTAACGGGTACATTAGGAAGGAGATCAAAAAATCAATGAGGTCCAAAAGATTAAGAACACCGAAATCAGAAAGTCAATTTACTACCACCCACGAATGTCTACCATACAAATCCAACGTGATCGACCGTATAGAAAAAATTCTAAAAAAGCACGACATCAAAACTATCTTCAAACCAACCAAGAAGATTCAGCAGACTATCAAATCAACAAAAGACGAAAGAAACTTTCTTTTAGCAGCAGGAGTTTACCGAATAATTTGCTATTGTGTAAAAGTTTACATAGGAACCATCAAGAGATCGATGGAAACTAATCTTAATGAACATCGAGCGAACTGTCGTTTGGGACACACCGACAAATTAGCGTTAGCTTTTAAATCCGAATGTAGACAACACTAGTTCAAAAACACACCGAAAAAGCCAAAACCAGTTTGTAAATTTTAACGAACATTGTTGAACAGAAAAGTTTCCAATGTCTACCACAATTGTTAATAAAAAATTTTAAAGGGCGTAATTATTAAAGTTAATTAAAAAAATGATATACTCAAATGTAACAGACAACACTCAATGCAAAGGTTTCCAATCTCCAACGCTATTATTGGAGTTCAAAAGTATTAGTATATTATCTAACACGGAGGAAAAGTGATACTCTAAATAGCATCTGTTCTAAGTGGGCTTGCAACCAATGGGAAGCCATGAAAAGTAACTTTTCCTCTAAAGTATGGTATTCGTCCTTGAAATGTGTTAGCGAGCGGTTTTCAAACCAAAAATTTTAACATCCCTTTTTTTCACTTTTTCCGACGAATTAGAGTTAGTACGTTATAATAAAGCAAAAAAAATTATGTCCGGAGGCCGGCCGGCCGCCCGTCCGTGTATAAACAAGAAAAACACCGACCCGATTTTTATGAAACTTTGTACATGGACCTTATTTATAATTCCGCAGATCTGATTAGATTTTGGGCATATTCTATGTAGCCAAAAGGGCCGTTAACCTACACAGATTGTCGAATTTGTTCAATATTTAGAAAAATATTCATTTTACACATTTTTGTTATAAATAAAGGTTGTTTATAATTTAATTATACAAATCTATTTTGTTTGAACTTTTTTTGAACCGATAAGTAATTATTGAGATAAAACAATCACGTGATAATAATTGTTATAACAATATCTCCACCAATATCAATTTTACAAAAAAGTTGAGAGAGAAAAGTTGTTGAAAATTCTATTGTCTATAGCTTTTGTTTGAACCATTTTTTCTAAAACGCAATTTTATTTTTTGCTTAACGGGGCAATGTGGAGTTTTGCAGTAAACGCTTGTTTTTTATTTTGTTTACGTTTGGATTAGTAAATAATTTAAGATAAAATTGTAAATCAAATTTTATCAACATCAGTTTATAAAAGTTTGTTGTTCCTGCCACTACTACTACAGTTAATTTGAAACTTCACATTAGCCGAAGTTACTCATCAGAAGATGTTAAATATGATTTAAAGATTAAGTTGAACAGACAATGAAGTCTTAAACGCGATATAATATAAGTTGTAATAAAAGTATACTAAAGACTGTTGCCAAATTGTGCTGACGCTCTAAACGCGAAAATTTATCAGGCAAACAAAGTTATACTCAATATACGCAAACGCGGGCAGCGCTCTTAGCGGTCAACCCGGTGTACTGCAAATATATGAGTAGAGTATAACTTTTGATAAAAAGTCATCATTGAAATTACCAAAAGTGTGCTTGCATCATGAACACCCTACAGAACAAATTTCAATGGAAAGTGCATGGAGCGTCAGTATAATGGCGCTCTATGCACACTGACGCTCTACTGAATGCAATTTCACAATATAGCGGCGCTCTAGTGTTGGTAGGATATATATACCTATATATATTAAAGTGTTTACGAAAATTGGGAAAATAGAATACTTCGAAATTTATTCAAAATTAAAGACAAAACTCAAGTATTTTAAGTAAAATCTTACGACATCTCGTGTAAAACATTGACACGTTGACATTGACATGTTGTTTACTTCTAATGAAATTTTATAAGTTCAAAATCTAGAATCTAATAACTGGACAATTATGTCCTTTAATAAAATAAGCGATCGGTCGCGCACGCTAGTTTCATTATGATGTATAACACATTATTCGGTAAATTAAAATTAAATGTTTTCAGGACTTGAACTATTCCAAAAGGGGCAAAAAACAATTGGCGAAAATGCACTAATACGGTAAAGTTTTGACCGTATATTGATATGACCGAAATAGGCCTTTGGACAATTCGAGAATTATTTCTTATTCCGTAAACAACGTTAAATTTGGTAACAACAACACATTCTTAAAGTTTTTCATAATAGGAATGTTTACAAAAAATTAAAAACCGTGGAAATATTATTATAACGTCCAAAATAGTCTTAAAATAAAATTTATAAATTTTAAAGAATTTCTTGTTGTGTAGAAAATCTTAGCAAAAGCATCGGTATTTATTCAAATACACGGAACCCTCTCTCATTAGCTTGACGTCACAACTTTTATCGTGAATATAGCGTGACGTACTGTATTGCAATTTTCATTTATATATTTGCTAGAGGCCGCGCGTTCTAAGAACTATATGTACGTCACAAACGAAAATGGGCAAAGTATGACGTGAGATCCATTTCATTAGCGTAAATAAAATTTAGTAGGTTTAAGAAATATAAATGGTTGATGGCAGTTACGTAAAAAAAATACTGGTACCAAGAGTTACACGGTGTAAAAGCTCAACCTTCAGAAGCGTTAGTTTCTTAAGACTTGTGCAAGTATAAGATTTACAACATTTATTTTGCCTTGGGTAACCACAGCGAAGATGTAAAGAGAGTCGACTTTATTAAGCAAATCGGGGACGAAATCAACAGGATTTTTGTTTCACTGCTTAGGCTCAGGTAACCCATGAACGATGAGACAGTTTTTACTCGAGTATACATCAGCTTCATCTTGTCGTGTTTCCATAGAAGCAAAATGCTACATAAGTTCACTGTTCGGCAAAGAATCTTGAGTATTTTCTAGTTCATTTATTCTATCTTGAAATGACTTGAAGTCATTTGAAATACTGTCTTTATGAGAACGCAAATCGTCACTAATGGTGTTCATGTCTTACATATAGGCAACTAAAACAGCAGTTACGGTATCTTTATTTTATTTAAGTCTGTGGTTCAACTAGCACACACAAAATAGAACCGTACTACTTGTAACAAGTTACCAGACAAATAATTTGTTTACGTTATACGATTACAGCTAAGTAATTAGTCACTAGCTAAATAGCACTAGCATTTACAAACACACTTAGATTTTAATATTAAATATCAGAACTTCACGAAAAATTTTTGGTAAGAGAAACGTGGTATTACCGCGCTGTTTACATTTGCATGTTATACAATTTAATATTTAAGTTTAGGCGTTGATTGAAATATTGGTAAAGATAGTCAACCTTACGGGATTATGCGACCCCGAAATTTGTTCTAAACATCAGAGGTCGGTAGTATCGCTTTGTGCTAAGAAAATACGTCAATTGTATTGTAGAATTTACAGAACAGTATTGCCGATAAATGTGAAATAGAAAACTGTAATTTTGCTGATAGTTTATGCTAAGGCACGACATTGTTGCCAATGCATCATGCCGTTGATTGAAATATTGGTGCATTGAGTCAATGTTGACAAACAAACAAAAACATGCGTTCTACAATATACAAGAATTTATTGATTTTTGTCGACGTACTAATTAAATGTGTGTCCTTTGTTATATATTTTTTTTCTATTGTCTGTTAATTGTTCAATGTAATAATATTTATTTGTATCTTTCTTACGTAAGGTTATAACAATGGTTATACCATCATGACAAACACATATATGTACAAAGATTGTATACATACACATGTGAATAAAGTTTATTATTATGAAAAAACCTGCAGATTTAAAAGTATTAATTTCGTAAAGAAATCGTTGAAAAACGTTCTCCCAAAAAAACAATTTCTTTAAATACTTTTGAAAATTCCATACTCATATATTTATTACATTAACATCGTTTATCCGTTGAAAATGTTTTAAAATCTATTAGGCTTACGCAAGTAAATTTCTAAATTTTGGTCATTGAAATTAAAATTTTTAACATAGAAACGCTATCCCTTTTTATGTTGGAACGAATGTTGAATTTTCTTATATTACAATCTAACGTACTCAACTGTTTGCATCTAAACAATATTATAACAAGCCTACTCATTTACTAAAGGTGTTGCTAAAAGTATGCAATTGTAGAATTTCTGACTAAGCCGATAAGGAATGTGACTCATAAACGATAATCCGGAAGACTCCTCGTAATACATTTGTTTCAATATGTTTTATGTATAGCATTGTATTAGGTACGTTATTATTTATGTGTAAATTGTTTGTAAATTATTACTATTATTTTAGATCAGTTGGAATTGTAATTTTTGAAACAATGTTTATAATTAATGAGCTATTTTTACTTTAATTAAACTATTTTAATCGAAACCATGATATTTTGATACAGTTTCAAAGAGTAAAATCCTAACTTTTTATCTCTACTAACAGATAACAAAGTGTCACTTTTCGTAAATTATTTTTTTCCTCGGGAAAAAGTGAGTACTATTTTTAACACCAAATTTCCCTCAATAATTTTCTAATTCTATTGTAATATGATTTTTCAATATTAAATCGTCATTTATTTTGTCACAGAAAAGAATAGTGTATTATACACGTATTATCCGCACCGCGTCGGGAGACAACACACCTCAAGCTAAAATCTAGTACTTTTATTTTTAGAAGTAATAGGAATAGGTTTTATTACCAAGTGAATTTAAATTTGAAGGTCTAGTGGAACCCACTTTCCTAAAAAACACGGTAACTTGTTGCCTTTTGAATTGAAAAATTTGAAAACCAATTTTTATTTAAAATCCTTTTCAACTGAACACGTAAAACAAGTAGATACAAAACCAATAATTTTGCGTTTCTGAACTCTAGTGGTATTTCTCCCAGTATGTTCTACTTTATTCCTAACGAAGTTATTAAATGACAAACAAATGTCAACATTATTATTTGCAAGTTAAAAAATAAAGTGCAAGCATAATTTGTAAAATAATTGTTTCTTATTTATCTAACACCGACCAAACCAAACTGTTTTAACAAATAACGCTTCGCATGTATTTTAGTAAATTATTAAAAAAACATTGTCATTAAAATCCAAGATATGTATCATCAATGGTATTATTCATAAATGAAAAATTCGTCACTTTTAATTACTAGTTAATACGTTTACTAAATATTTGAAAACGTTGCAACATTGTATTGACAAAAGTAAATTTTACGGATTGTATGTTGCGCCATTTTACAACGGTGGAATAAATTGAACTATTCTATTTCAAGAATCAAAAATTTAAATATTTAATAATATACCTACACCAAAAAAGTTGGTATTGGTCAATGTTACATGACACACCCTGTATCAAAAGTTTTTGTTGCGCAACTAAAAATACCGGGCGTTTTTTCAAACACGCCCCTATTTATTTATTAACGAATTTATTCCATTTGGCTAATATTATGTATATTCTTCGTATTTTAATACTTTACATTTTTGATTTTTTTTAAAGAGACTCTAAAAAACACTATAGGAATAATTTTTTTAACTAACGGCGACTTTTTGCTTCTAGATCGTGAGCAACGTCATATGTTATGGATTCTAGAATTTGTGAGTGGATGAGTTTTCATTTTCGATTGTTGAATATAGATTTAATAATTTTCGGAACTTTTACAATGTAAATTAAATTAAAAAATCAATAATGTTTGCACGTAACATAAAATGATCGTAATGATCTATTAAAATTTTTTTTTTGATCATTTAGCTTCCCTTTAAAAATAAATGGGACATACTCGTCATATGCCTTTCTTTTATTTTACAATCAAGCGAATTGTTTTGAAACAAACTGCTTACTAAATAAAAATTTCAAATGTAAGCAAAAGAATAAAATTTTTTTAAATTACACATTTTTTGTTTACGAGTGCTTGTTTTTAAAACCGTTGTATTGATTTAATATTTAACAAAAAAACCACAAAACCTCTTGAACGCATTTTTATTTCTTGCTTCGCCCGAAGCAACTTTAGTCTGTTTAACCTCCCTCTAGAATAGCTTCGAGGCATTTACTATATAGGTCATAAATAAATGAACATTTAGACGGTGTAGGTTTTTAAGAAAAATTTTTTCGATTAACCTAAAGAAGTTATAAACAAAACTATTTTAAATGCGGAGAATCCCAAAGGTGAAAGATATATTAAATAGATCTTAAACAATAAAGTTTTACTAATTTTCTTTGAGGACCTTGAAGCTCCTTGAGTGTGTAATTAGCAAAGAGGTCGTGTGAGAAACTTATCTTTGAAGTACCCCAAAACCTTTACTAATATTGACTAGATCTGCGTTTAATGTCTATTGCTTTACGCATGTTAAGCAAACTAAATGTTTCGAAAGGCTGCATTTGTTAATTTAATTAGAAATAAAATCTGGAACGTTTTAAGCACAATTTACAATATAAAATTGACGTAAATTTTTTTATTACTTTAAGTTATTACTATCCGTTGCTTCCATTCTTTACGTGCTCCTAAAACTTATTTTATATTTTTAGGGGGTCATTATGAAAAGGTAGAAGAAATGTAAGTTTATGGAGGTACGGTTTATTGTCTATTATATTTTATATGATCGTACTCTTAAAGATCTTTTTGATTTTATTCAAAAGAGAATTAACTGGCGTATAATTTTGCCTTTTATTCTTACAGTCAAAGTCATCATAGTTCGTCGTTATTTTGAAATTTGCAAATGTTTTGCATGGTGTTTTTATATTGTTTTATGGAGCATGGCTTGAATAAATCACCAAAATTTTAAAATACATTTTAAATCAATTGAATTTCATATTGAACATTTGAAAACAATTTATTTATTCGTATGGTAACACTTTTTCCTAATTATCCGGGAGGGTCTTGATGACCAGGTCCGGAAACCAAAGTAGTGATTCTCAGGAACAACATGTTTCGAAAACAATCGTACCAGAAGATGGAAAATGAAAAAGCAATTTTTCGAAAAATAAAGTAATGGAACAGAGAGTCGAGACCATAAAAACCATTAATACAGTTATTAAATTAAATATACATGGGTACATTGCAATTAAATGGTCATGAGCGTGCGTCTAGATTTAAAAGTAGACACACACTTGTCGATTATTTAATCCCGGAACGTGCTTTTTGGTTCAACTTTGCATATTTCAATTTGTAACGGTTTTAGTTTACAAATAAACGTAGACCCTAGATAAAGCAAAAAAAATAAAAATGTATCGTAGTAGGTTGGTAGAAATAAGTTGTTTAGGTAGAACAGTTTCCCGGCGTCGTTGTAGGATGGAGGGGGGTTCTTAAGGGGTCAAAAAAATTAAACCGCTGTCCTAACAAGGCGCCACTTGTTGCGTAAGAGAAACAAATAAAACCGACCAACAGGAGATCAAAAGGTTTTACTTAATCCTAATACAAGATACACTAGATCGAACAAATTGACATAATAATTAACCATAAAAAACAGATAGTTTAAAAAAATTATATAGTAACAGGACAGTGAGAAAAGAGAGAGACTGTCGGATGTCGTCACGTATCCTTAAGTAGTAGTCTTGCTTAATAAGAAGCCGTCTATACGAATAGCGCACCGGATTTACAGATTTTACACAATGCCTAGTGTTAACTTTTCAATTGAGTACTATATGATCGGAACACTCGGTGTACATATACCATTTACACACGGCAATTTATAGGGTCGAACATGCAACGACACTGACGCTTAAAAGTAACTTAGCTGAATTGAAGCGCAAAAGCCCGTATTGAGCTGATTAAAATCTCTCGGTTGTTGTGTGTATCATCGAATGGGGATTTACTTAAAACTAAAGGTTAAAGCCGGTTTATGTCGTATGTACACGAGCTTCACACTCACTAGCAATAAATACGAGAACTTAAACTATAAAACTTAGCTGGATTATGTGCACGAAGTCTTGAGAGTAGGATTTCCAGTTGGCGACAAAAACGGCAATTCCTCAACTATGCACACAGAATTCTTCTTGGGGGAAGGTGTTTGAAGAGAACTGGAAGGCGTTAGGCTCCCTTGTTTAAGACACAAAGCATAACCACCCCTTAGCTGCTAAACGTGTTACCCACCGATTGCCTGCAGCTGTCTGATGCCGCTACCCGTCAAAAAAGGAATGTCTTATTCGGTCTTCGAACACCCCAGGAAGCCATCCAGATACGAAACAAAACGCAGAGGGTAGGTAACGTAACGTAACGTAACGTCTAAAAGGATTCCAAGTGGTATTTAAAATTTGTACATAGAAAAAGAGAAAAGAGTACTTACGGTAGGTTTAGACGAATATAACCCAACCAATTGTTATTGGAGATCTTTTAACAAATTTCCACTATTTGTGTAATTTTAATTAACAATTTGCTAAACACTACCAGTTATCAGCAAGCAAAAACGTATAGACAAGATGTCCGCTTCCTTTTCGGAAATATACATCGATATTTATTTTCAACCAATGGAAAATTCGCAGAATGCGCACCAACTATGAGTTTCGTCGCAACGCATTAATCGCGACATACGTTTCCTAGATTTATGTGACATATGGCTCACACACGTTTTACTCGGTTTATAAAATAAAACTTTAACAAATTCCGTAACCTAGAGCCCAATATACCTTTATATATTCTTATTATTATTTATATAAATTAGGTTTAACCCCACCTCTTATTTTGCATAACACTTAACGAAAAATTTCAAATATTGTTATGATGTAAGAAAACATAACTTTATTTTGTGAAGTACTAATTTTAAATCAATACTTTTCTGGAATTTGCTATTAATATTCAACGCAACGGTAAAATATGTTAAGACAATGTCAACCGTAGGGTTAGTGATTTTTAATGGTTGGCACATTATGAAAAAAAGGCAATCTTTATGTTTAATCAAGTTTTGGCATTTTAGTAACCTAGTTTTGTATTCAGGAAAAGGCGTTTTTGTTTGTTTTATACAGATTTGGATTTTTTACTTAGATAATTACTAAGAAACATTAAAAAAGACGAACGCATAGAAAAAAAGAATAATATAACATTAAGATTTTAAAAATAAAAGGAACCGCGCGGAAACAAAAAGTTGATGAACGACTATGTGTTACACTGTGTAGGAAGATGTCAAGGACATAGAGTCAAGGTAAACGTGTAATAGTATCAAAAAAATTGGTTGAAAAAAGTAAACAGATTTGAACAAGAAAACCCGAAACTAATACCATTAGAGTTGGCATTGGAAGGAAAAATAAGTTTCATTCAAATAGACGCTTATAGATAAGATTTACGTAGGATAAAGTATCAAATGTTTACACAGGCCTACAAAGACTGAAACATCAGAAAGGAGAGCGATTGAATAACAATTATGGGCAACCGGAAAGCAAGAATTGGTAACGATGCTAACAGAGGATTGGAAAGCATGGGAATTTTTGGTGAAACGACAGTTAGCCGAGTACATTGATTTTGGGTACCATACTAGTACGTAAACCATTCTGGAAGTAAAATCTGAATCAATAAATTTATTTTCACTACCCCAAGATTGTCACAAAGGTAACTGATAGCAAATTAAATTATTTCTTTTCCTTAGCAACTATAAATAACTAATTTGGTATAAAAATAAATACAGTTCCCCAGGAAATCTGTGTTAATCAAATGATTGTTATTTGGTTGTTGCTAGGTCTAATCTTCCAAATTGCTGCTTATGTTGGTGTTTTCCGTTTTAAATTATAAAGAAATTGTAGATGCGGCAAACCCTAACAGGCAACATTTTGAACATTTAAACAAATTAGGATAAATAAAGATTTTTCTAATTTTCTTAAAAAGGAATGGACCGATTTTAAAAAAATCAAACGTCAAAACAAAGGACTTTGAAAGACCTTTCAAACACGCTATTACTCCATACCCCTTGTCATTTAAAATCTTTTAGGAGATGACCTTGGGGGGCAGAGGGTGAAAAGGGGCTAAGCAGTTTTTGGTTACAAAGTTGTCCCTCTTGACAAATCTTTTGACGTATTTTTTCTTTTAATCAGTTGTTTTCGATAAATCCGTAAAGGGAAGTTCTCAAATGAACACCCTGTATGTAGAATTCATATATTGTAACTGAACATCTCATGAGATGGATATCTAGCACCTGAAACAATCTTTTTTCTTCTGATGCAACTGGTGTTATTCAACCTTATAACACCTCACCCTCAAATCGAATTCAGGCTGAGAAGAGGCTCCATAATGCCACTATAAAGTTAAAAGTAACTGGAAAGTTTGGTAACTATGATGAGATTTTTAAGACCTGGAAGAAGGAGGGGTTTGTTAAAAAAGCAGATGCCCTTGGAAATAACGGCCATTTTCTGCCTCTTTGCTTCGTCTTTAAAGATAGTACATCCCTGTCAAACCAGTATATGACGCCTCAACATGAGGCTTTGTAAAGGACTGAACCTGCTTGACAAGCTGCAGATTCAAGAAGAACAATTTTGGATGCAGTGCAGATATTTGCAAGGCGTTTTAAATGGTCGGGTTTCTCCGAAAGATACAAAGTTTTTGAACTTTTTCTGGTGGATAGATGATTTTGCAAGGGAGTCAAAGTTTACGAGCACCAGAAGATTGTCTTTGGACTTAATTGTAGCCGTTTACTGTTGGAGGCGGCCATAACTCATCATTTGAACAAGATTATTAGGCGATATCTAACCTACAGCTGAAAGGCTACTTAAGGTTTTCTATGTCGACAACTTCGTCTCATCGCTCCACTCTAAAGAAGAATGTGTCCAGTTTCAGGATGAAGCCAAAAAACCTATTTGCACAAATGGACTGGAAGCAGATAATGAAGAATAAGAAGTTCTTCAAATCCGCTGGAAGTTAAACCCACCCAGTGCAAGCTGGTGGATTCTCGGAGAGACTCGTTAGAAGTGTGTTATAGTTTATTTAAAAAACAGAATAATAATGGGTTGTCCGTTTCAAAATACCGTCGGCTAACAACAGTCACGAGGGGTTGTGGTAGGTTCTTGTAGACACGATGAACGTTAGAGATGCTTTGAAACAGATTTAAATCGGGCGCCACCCAGTCGGTCGTCCTTAATAGTAGGGAACAGAACTAGAATTAAACAAACTGATAACAGAAGAGACTAGAGGAATATATTTTATAGAGCTCGACGTTACCACTTGTATCGGTTTCCACATATACAATACATTATACAATAAAACAGTAATAAACGGACGTATTTAGCAAGACAACGTAAGTACAGGGTAAAACAAAATTAGTAATTTACCATCTACGTTATAACCGGATATCGATAAAAATTAATAATAATACCAACACGTAATTAAAATATGAACAAGTACTTGAGATGTGCGATTGTTTCTTTACTGATAACATAAACGTGAGCAATAAAAAAAGTAAAATTCTAAATTGTACACATGCAGATAACTGAATCGCAAAATAGACGCTTATACCGGAAATCCCATGTTAAACAAAGGGCCCCCTCCACAAAACGTACAATATTTCGAAACGCGTGTTTAAATTGAACGTGAATACAAAGCGTTCGGTCACAAAATAGTGTGTACGTACAAATTGGAAAACGTTTTTAAAATAGAATTAAAAGAAATGAATAGAGAAATCTTAAAATTTAAGTATTCCTTCCTATGTATCGACGTGATTTGCAGAAGGTCGTTAATGGATGTTAAAAAACAGCTTCTCAGCGGAGTCAAAAGTGAAAGTTATTGAATTTGCCGGATTAACATGTATTCACTGCAGGAGTCAGGTATAAGTTGTAGTTGACAGTAACATTAGTGACGATGAAAATTCAATTTTTTAGCTGTGAATTATAATGAGTGCTTCACAGGCGTTTGTTAATCAAAGTTGAACTCGGAGCAGTAAAGGTCTACAAAGAAAACATTATGGTGCTTATTATACAAAACGGCCATTTATTTACTCACGGTTTTTGAAAAATAAAAGTAACATAATAGCGGTTATTTTCCTAGGAACTACTCTTTGGCAATTGTTTTGAAACATAATAAATTGATTTTCCAACAAGAATATAATTAACGCAACGTTATTTCTACAAAAACCCTTACTCAAAAGCAGTAGCTGCTTAGTATCAATGGAGCTTCGAAAACCACCAACTAGAAAATTGAAAGAGTTCCCTACGCGGGAAAATGCAGTTTTACTATCCCTACTATTTTACATAAAAATATAGAAAAAGGAAAGAAAATATTGCGTGAATTAAGTTGTCTAATTTACAAAAAAATTCCCTATAAAACAACCAAAAATTCAAATACTTGCACCAGTGGCATCAACAGGAAAATTTTAGTACAAAGTTACCGTCGCAAATGTGAAAGGGTTGCTCCGCAAGATGCTTGGGAGATCTAAGTTTTCTCGAGATAAGATTCGGGCCATTTTGGCAAGAATTAAACCACCATCAATAGTCGTCCGTTAACAACGATTGCTGAGGATAGTGACGACTTTGTGGCTCTCACCCCGGCTCATTTTTTACGACCACGGGGTTGTGGGGTGTTTCCTGAGGGTGTTACAATTTAAAATTTAATTGAAGTATTTGTAGTATTCTCCAATCTTAACATGTGTGTTTTGTGAGTTGCGTATTTGTTGGTGTCTTCCCGCCAGTCCAAAATTTTGTATTTTTAAAAATCGGAAATACATCAAAATTTATCAAAATGATAAGCCCAACTTTTCGTTTACCGTTTCCGTTCTAACGGCGTTAATGGTTTGACCATAGTCTGGATGTGTACAGTTGACTTTGTGCTTCAGCATTTATTTTTTCTAAACAAGGTCATCTACAAAATATTACGTTCTATTGATTTATTTGTATCTTAATACAGATCGTAATTACTGTAAATTATCAGGAGTTGAGTACACATTTACATGCAAGCCGCCCACCACCTTAGGTAAGGCCATTTTAGTTTCCGAGGGTCCACATGTTATTTTTTTCTTATTGTCCCTAGGCTTCTTACTTTCCTCCAACTATCTGTTGTCGATTGCAGCTACAAGATCAAACCATTTACTGTCGATATTAGTTCTACCTCCGAATACGTCACCTTGTTGTCTTGGGGCATATTTTGTTGTCTTTCGCCGAGCTGAAACCACGCCTACGACCCATAACATCAAAGACAGCTTCTGTTCTCAAGCCTTTAAAAGTAACAGTACCTAGACACAATTTATGGTTTCTATTACTTACAACCAATCCACCAAGTGTTATCGGCAAGGAGTTGACAGCAACTGCAATCATATCTTCACTGGCAATAATACCATACTTTCAACAGGTACCATTCAAACCTTTATTTTAAAATATTACTGCACATTATTCGGTTGAGAGTATTATTTACCTTACATGCTCAATTTGATTCATTTCTTATATAAAAGTATTTTCGCTTTGTGCGTGTATTTCGTCGTAACTGTATATAAAACAATATTATTAATGTTAGTTAGAATTTGGTAGCGACTTACCATCATCGCGTTAACATTTAATTTAAATCGATATCGATCGTCCGGATTAAGCATTTTTTTTTATGTTAAGTATCATTTGGTTTAGGGAAATTTTATGCGTGAATACGGTTTATACCACAATGTTTCTTTTTGGTTTTATTGGTTATGGTGATAAATTAAACATATTAGGTCGATAATTTTTTTTTATTTACCTTTTTTAATTACAATCTTTTAATTTAAAAGAATTTTGTAATAAAGGAAATCTTGTGCAAGGGCTGAGGGATAATTATCGAGCTTTGCAGAATACCTTTGCTCAATTTCATGACCGATTTCCGAAGAATGCCTATCCCTTTTAGTTCAAAAGAAGAAGAAAGCCCTTGTCAAGCACATTGCAAAGGGAGTCTAGTTCTCGTCGGCCAGGACATTAAAAAACGTTTTACATGGCCTATGGAGGAGCTCATTTATAATCAAAGAGTTGGTCACTGTACGATTGCCAGGGTCAAAACCCAAGGAGGGATGGGAGCATGTGTATCCACTGGAAATTTCAGCGCTTGAAGATCCCCAAGCAATGAAGGAAAAAGTTGCCGGTGAAATCACGAACTAGGAAGAAGTACCGGGACTAATTATTACCAGAAATAGATATGTTGTCAAGAAGCCGAGGAAATATGCGAAATGGAAACATTAAATATTTATTATTGTTGGTAGTATAGTAATTCTTCAATTCAAATTCCTGTAATTTAAAGAATTAGTGAAGAAGATAGATAGGTTTTAGAGTTTCATTTGTACTTCCCTCAATTGTTTGTTGTTGTTGTTAACGTAAAAAAAATATTGTAATTGTCAGATTTTTATAAGAAATGAATTGTCAAGAATTTTATTAGTTGATTGATTTGTAAAAATACTGGAAGTCAGTCAATCGTTAATATAATCAGTTCAAGTCCCATGACATAGGATATATTGTCTTGGGTTTATTAAAAAATATTTTTAAATTGGAAAAACATTACAGGATTTTCCAATTTTTAGAGATTGGGAAAGTTATTAAAAAATAATGAAAATGTAAATTGTTATTCGGATGACGTGACACAACTATGTTTCCGCGGATATGACCACAACCAATCAAAATTCGGTGTTGCCAATTTGTGTTGTCTGACTTCGTAAGTTCCAAGTTGGGCGCGTCCGTATGAAGAGAAGCAATATTAAAAGAGATAATACGGTAATTAGAAGAGACAACAGGAAACTACATAAATTAACATTAATAAAAGAACAAAAGAAGAACAGATGTTTGTCCCAAAACCATTCAGAATTGCAAGGTTTACGTGACGGCAACGCTGTTTCGGACATATATATTTTCGTAAAGAGTGCGCATAGCGATCACATTAAAATTATATACAAACAGAAAAAAAGCAATTTTGAACTTGTGGGAAAAGCATTACTTATAGATAGGGTATTATTATAATAGAACAAGTGACTGCATGCGCACGAAAGAAGAGCTCAGACCCATTATGACCTCATAGAAGCTCGATTTAGTGAGCTTTATAGCTACAGACTGTAAACACGTTTATTGATTTTTATTTTTAAAATAGCTTCTTTCTTCTCGACCTAAAATTTTGAAAATATCCTCATGATTAATCCATTTATTTTTATTTTACTTAGTTTGCTTACATATCTGCCCCACGTTGGGTGCTTAACATTTAATAATTTTTTAATACACCTTTGCAATTGTTTTTATTACAATTCTTATTTATTATGCGATTCTTGACAACTTTTTGTAAATTTTATACCTAATTTAAGAATCAATAACTTCTTCGGAGAGGTTTTCTTTTTAAACATGTAATTGTTTAAGCAGCAAACTTAGATTTAAACACATCTAATAATATCAACATTGAAGTTAAACTGAATTATTGAAATACATACAGAAACAGTAATTATTAGGCTAGTCATCAAACGTACATTAACATTTCCCCACATTTGAATGAATTGATATTTGAAATCATTGAACTGAATTTATTTTAACGCGTATTCGAATATGAACAAATTTGACTATCGATCGTTGTAATTAATATAATAATTAAACATAGACAATTAGTGTTATTTCACAAACTGAATGTAACGTATCTTAACCAATTCCGAAATAGGAGTAGCGCACTAATTATCATTAAAATAGAGAAATCTGATATATATATATATATATATATATATATATATATATATTTGTTTTTCCATTACTAACTTTAGAAATGATCATTATTGCCCGGTAGTTAAATCCAGAAATTGTTTTTCTTTACCTCCTGCCAGACGCCTCTAACGATAAATTTATTATTGACTTCACAACCATGGTGTATATACTATTTTTTCCACTACTAGCTAAATTTAAGCCAAAAATAAAAAATAAAAATAAAAATGCAAATAAATCAAACAAATAAATCGCAGCGGTTTAGGTTTGTCTGACATGTAGAAATTTTAATGTCTTTCCAAGATGCTTTTTGTTATTAAAGATTATATCGTATACTAAGTGACATAGAAAGAAGAACACCCAGTAATAATGAATATTGTGTAAATTTTTTTGGGAATATATTTGTTTATATTAAGATAAAAAACGATCCGTTTTTCAGCCATATTGCCGTAGCGGTTGTTTTGTTAACCTCATTCAAAAACACTTACGATTAAGTAGCCCTAAAACAATAAATTAAGCATTTGTAAGTACAGTTGTCATTTAAGCGATTTAAATTGCATTTAAAAGAGCTTCTTTAATTCAATCACAATGCCTCCAGTGCGAAGACGCCATAATTTTCGGCAATTAAGCGATTTTGATAGGGGTAGAATTGTGGGATTGCGTGAGGCTGGTTTGTCTATGAGAGATATAGCCGCTAGAACGCAACGGAGTTTAAACACTGTGGCAGTCTGTGTTTGGGCATGGAATCAAGAGGGCCGTACACGAAGAGCGAGACGTCGTCGAAGAACCACAGAACGCGAAGATCGCCGTCTTATACTATTAGCTTTACGGAACCGCTTCTCTTCTACACGGGCGATTGAGGACCAGTGGTTTGAAGAACATGGAAGACCGATTGGGATGCGAACCGTTTATAGACGGATAAGAACCTTTGGGCTCTTTTCATACCGTCCCCTTTTTGTGCTACCACTGACTCCAGAGCATCGACGTTGTCGTCTAGCGTGGTGTAGAGAACGGGCAAATTGGGACCAAGAATGGAATTCAATTGTCTTTAGTGATGAATCCAAATTCTGTTTCGGTATGCATGACGGTCGTGCAAGGGTGAGAAGACAATTTTCTGTGAATAGGCATGTGCACCACACAGTTGGAGTTATGGTATGGGAGCTATTGCTATTGGAAGTAGGTCACCTTTGGTCTTCATTAGAGGTAACATGACCGCTGCGCGCTACATCCAAGAGGTCGTAGACCCCAATATTGTACCTTATGTTCAGACCATCCCCAACAGCACATTTCAACAAGACAACGCACGACCTCATGTTGCTAGGGTTTCTTTGGCTCATTTTGAGCCCAATCAAATTGCTTTGTTGCCTTGGCCACCAAGATCTCCCGATCTTTCGCCCATCGAGCACGTCTGGGATATTATGGGAAGAAGATTACTCAATTTACCTCACCCTGCACAAACTCTAGCGGCTTTGCAGCATCAGTTACAGATAGCATGGGATGAGATACCTCAAGAAGAAATCGATCACCTCATTAGAAGTATGCCCAGACGTGTTAATGAGTGCACAAGACATCGTGGTGGAGCAACACATTATTAAGTTTTTTGAAGAAGTTGTGATCGTTTACTAATCTAATTCGTATACACTAGTATACCAAAAATTGTTCAAATAAATTCATTATTACTGGGTGTTCTTCTTTCTATGTCACTTAGTATATTTAATCAAGTTATTTTGCACCGACTTCAATAAATAGGGGACATCGCAGAAATAATAGATTTTCTTATCGTTTACGAGAAGGTATGGTTCTTCCGGTGGTAGATCTATTCTTTTAATTAGGTTTTGAAAATTTCACTAATGCCCTAACATTGGCACCGCATTGTAGTTGTAGCTTTTCTATGCAGTCTAATACTATCGACTTTAATTTGTCACCTTTACATATCGTATTTATAAAGATGTAGCACAAGGGTTGTTTAATTTTTTTATATATAACCCTAACCATGATCACGTAGCAGTTTGAGCAGGCAAAAAATTTAAAACCTACTTTAAAATTAACATTGTGGGGCTCGTAAAATATAATTTTAGTGAAAATTGTTTGTATTCCTCTGTATATCTCCTGCTTCTTAGTGGTTTATTTTTTAAGTCCATTTGAGCTGTCACAATTTGTGCTCTGCTTTCGGGAAGTAATCGTTGGAAGATGTCAAGTTCAATTGAAGTACTTTCTTTTCACGTTGCAATTTAAGAATGTTCTTCTGTAATTTTCTTTACCTAAGAGTACTTGAGCTGCAAGCTTGACTAGTTTTGGTATAGCTAGAGATGTTAACGGGCATTTATTGCTTCGCCAATATACCTTACATCATTTGAATATTGGGTTTCAGAAATTGACACTTGTAATACATTTAGGAATGGCAACGCCACATACTCGTTAAGTTTTTAGAGTCGACATTTTTATGCAACAGATTGGACCTTCAGATTATGTTAACTATTCAAAACACCTACAACAAAATGTTTGTAATTTACTTAAAATTCTTCATGTAACTTAACTCGTCTGGTTAAATCTCCTTTGGGAAACCTGAAAAAAATGATTCTACCAACATATTTAATAAATAAATAAATTTGAATCAGGAGGCAACAGATTGAGATATATAGAAGCGGAAGAGATTAAAATGGAAAAACATAAAATGGGAAAATGAGGTGAAAGGATAATAAGCTATGGAGCAGAGAATAGTATATATAGACAGGTAGATATAGAATAGATTCTGTAACAAGGATATAATGAAAATTTGATTTGAGTGGAAGATTCCAACGCGAGCGTTAGCGAGCGTGAGGTACCACGAGCAGATCGAATTTTCATTGTAATCGAGTAACAGACCGTGTTTCCTCCGCGATAATATTTGATTCGTTCGATTTATAATTCATTTTATAATATTTAAATTAATACTTGCCTCAAAACATCTAAAACGTTGCATTTAGATTTGACACTGACAGTTCAAAAAATCATGGCTGTCTAATTATATCGTCAAGCATAATTACAGAATATTCATTTTGATCCTAGTTACTGAATGAACATACACGCAAAATCCATAAGAAACATGTGTTTTAGAAAAAATATACTATATCGAGAGTGAGAAGACAAATGTACTTAAATTCAAGAAAGAATAAAGAAAAAGAAGATATAATCTAAAGTTCAAGTACCGGACCTTGACCGATTATTTAAATAGGTTCAAAGCGCACAAAATTAATCAGGTGTTTGAAAGATCTTTCTAGTTCACAAAAGTATTTATCCTACAGCGCCAAAAAAAAGGTACGTTGCTAAACTCACGACAACGGTACGTATACAAAGGATGCGACAAAATTTATGAATAACATGGATAAAAGAATTAACTTAGCTGGTATAACTAGGAAGTCTTCGGTGTTCGACAGTTAATCGGCAGATGTGACAGCTCTCGAATCCAAATCTAATATTTCACCATCCAATGAAGATAAAGGAAAAACCAACATGGACTCCGTTGATAAAAATTGCTGGGTCGCTCACAAAGAACCAGATAAACAGCTTATCTTGGGTGGTGGCCTTGACCCGAAGGCGGTCTTAAGGTAAGACCCACTTCGATATTTTATAATTTTTGGATTATTATCCTTGTCAGCATAACCATAATTAAATATCCATTGACTAATTAAAACGGTGTACGTCTGCAATGATCAGCAGAATAAGCCAAAGAGGAAAACAACCCACAAAAGAAAGACAAAAAAGGTGCACAGGAACAGTAGTCGAAGACTTATTCCCTACTTTGAAAGAGATAATTTTACTTTAATTGATATTACAAAGCACATGTCTAATTGTTCAATTTTTAGCCAGCATTTTCCATGTACACTTTTTCGCGACAGTCAGTAAATAGGAAATGAGGTGTAACTTTGGCAAATGCCGATAAATCATCGAAACTGGCAATTTTAAACAACTAAAATCCCTAAAAGACTTCTTAAACCAAACATTCATATTCAAACGCATAAGTGTAAACACGGCTGCCTATACTGTAAGGGAGAAATTGGTCTATAAATCAATTATTTGCGAAATAATACCATCACAAAGCATATAACTTATTGGTAGGAAGATGGAAGAAGAATGTGTAAGTCATGTGGAGAAGAATGGGAACATTTGGAACACATTGGAAGGTGTAAAGAACTAAGAGGGGGGGAGGGGTAGAGTGAATAGGAGATATTAGAAATAAGACAAAAAGTGAAAGCGTAGACGACAGAATAGCCAAACAAGTTAAAGTGGGGAGAGTAAATAAGTTTGTTTGGTACTAGGCATTTGTAAAAAAAAATGGTTTTAAGAAAATAAAGTCTATTCTATTCTATAAGGGTTATAAGTAGACACAATACCTACCTTTAATTTTTTGTCTATTTGTACTATTGCCAATTTTTTCCCATCCATTATTTAAAACCTTTAAAACTATTTTTTTTTATAATTGTTTTCCTTCTTATTTTCATGTTATCAATTATGGGGTCGTGCGTTAACATGCATAAATGTTGCGTTAGCTCCAAAAATGGTCTTCTAAAATCCCGTCACATACCTATGCGCAATTAATATCCCATTCTCGAAAAGAACTAAGATCGTGCGGGTGTCAAAAGGTATGCTTCCCCATACTATAACTAATATTCCACCAAATGGAAGTCGCTCAGCAATACACACTTGTACTACCTCTTGCCTTGCGGCCGCCTCACTCTTACACTGCAGTCTGAGCCTGTAAGGCAGAATCGCAATTGATCGGAAAACAACACTCTACTCCAATTTGCTATTGTTCAAGCTAAATATTCTTGTGCAAAGTCAACCTGGTAATCCGGTATTTACGGGAAAGTAGTAGTCCAGTAGGTCTAGTTCTAAGAGGCAATCCCGCTACATGAAGTAGCACTCACTTATGTTTAGATTTCTCAGCTCTTGCAGGTGATTTAGATGAAAAACTGCTGTGACCGTTTGGTCTTGGAAACCAGAAAGTGTTATTGCTAGCAGTTGTAGTCTTGCCTCGCCGTGAACCAGGTCTTGGAATAAGCAGACCAGTTTCTTTGTCAACGGAAAGCGTATCAAAGTAAACTTGATAATTTTTATTACTTTCAATAAGTTTTGAACAACAAAAATTTCTGTGATTTTACTTAGTATGTTCCATAACACGTTTTGTTCCAGCAGGGTTCTAACGGTCGGTTGCGATTGGGTACCTCTAGTGAAAAAAGATTATTTCCAGGGCTTCAGTTAACTGAAAGGTAGTGATACTACGGAAATAAAACTTTACCAAAACACAACAAATCAGTTTCTTTATTCAAAATTCATAGAACGGTTTTGCTGGTTAACGAAAACGTTCAACAGCGGAATTAAACAAGCAAGACTTAGACCCCACTAATTATGTCACCAGATAGCAACTACGGATCGGCCAGGTGGGGGTTTGGAACGGAGGTTCGAAGCGGACGGCGTATTCAGGGTGCCGGAATGACACGTTAGGGTCCGAAACGTCACCTCAATGAGGGCTGAGAGTGATGACGTACTTGAGGGGCGAAACCACTTTACCACAAGCACGGTACCAGGGCAGACGGGAGAAATGACCACGTCGACGCCCGAAACAACGACACGTCAAGGAGGGCTGAAAATGATGACGTACTTGGGGTGCAAAACTACGTTACCACAAGCACAAGCTTCGGAACAAGCGAGAACAAGGAAAGAAGGAGACGGAATTGGCACAAAGAGTGGTATCTCTTCGAAAAGACGGTTAAGTTGCGTATCTATTTTTTGCTGGCGGAACTGGTCATCATCTGATTTAAAATCCATTTGCATGCCCTAGTTTCTCTAACGGATACACGGTGGTGCTTTTGTAAACGAGTCATAGGGATTTAGCATTGTGAACTGGTTTTTTTCAAATTCCTGCTCGCTCTTTCAAGTGCCAAAATGGTTTTGGTATCAAAACGTAGCTAAAATCATTGCGCATAGCTCTCGCTATCCGAAATTAGCTGAATTACACGGTCTTTTTGAAAATGTATCAATAAAAATTAGTAATTTTTGATATTCAAGATAAATCAGTAATGCGTTGCCTAAGCAACTATGACATTCCTACGTTTTGATAATCATTAATAAAAGTCATAATAATTCAGGTTTTATTTGAAAATGGTTTATTCAAACGAAGAGAGAGTTTTTATGGTGAAAATCTACTACACTGTACTTCATTTTGATACCAAAACCATTAACCTATGACCCGTTTTCAAAAGCACCACCCTGTATAAGACGTTTCCAAAAAGAGTGGAACGTCGCCCGCAAATTCTATATTTTTGATCAGAGAAAATTACGGATATAAAATGAAATTCTTAAATTAATTCAAACAATTTAAACAATTTTGTATCCAAAACAAATGTAAATTAAAATAAGTGAAATGAGTGTCTAACGACATCTTGTGTAATCAGGGACACGTATGAATAGTAACAAACTAAGCAATGCCAACAGATAACTGTAACGACGGATGAATGTTTTAAATGCAAATCGTTATCAAAGTGATAACTTTAATGCAGTTAACACTCGAGTCGATAAAGTCAAGTATTTCTGTACAGTAGTTGTATACCGCACTTAAGAATACACCTTTGAAGAGATCATAATAAGAGCGAAATGCGCATCAGGTGTTCTTATGTGCGTGTATGCTACTGTACAGAAATACTTGACTTTGTCGACTCCAGTATTAATTGCATTAAAGTTATCGATTCGATAACGATTTGCATTTAAAACATTTATCCGTCGTTACAGTTATCTATTGGCATTGCTTAATTTGTAAATTATAATATCGGTGTAAATTAAAGATTATTGCCAATAATTAAATACATAGTAGCGGTGAATTTACAAAAAAAAATGCATCGTTACTGTTCAAATAAAAATCTGGGCTGGGTATGTCATGGAATTGAATTGATTTAATTATTTTTACAGTGTAACAAAAAAGTATAGCAGAATAACGTGTAGTGGCGTGGAACGTGATATAAATACAACCTAAAAATTTACAGATACAACTTGTATCAGCTGTTTACTTTGTTAAAAAAATTTACCAAATATGTAAGAAAGTTCCAAACCTTCACCCACCCCCATTTTTTATTTAAACATCCGTTGGTTTGTTTATTTGCCCAACTCACGTCGAGGGCCAACTATGTAATTTTCTTTAACATTCTGTCTTAACTGTTATCGATGAAATTAAATTAAATTACTTAAAAATTGGGAGTAATTCCTATATATTTTTATTTTCTGAATGCAATTACAGGCGGTAATTATTATTTTGAACAAATAGCGGTGAACATAATTAGAACGCAACTAAGATTACATGCATCTATTTTAATCTGCAATATATAATAAATCGATCTTTTACGTGCAAAAGTATTTGCGACGAAATCATTATTACAATGCGAACCGTTAACAAAAGTTATAGATTTGGATGTAATTCATTCTCTGGTTATTATAAGTATGTTATCCAGCTTGTTGTTTACGTTTTTTTTTTAATTTTATGTCGTAATGCACTTATGTAATTGGCACAGACAATTAGTGCGATTTGACAATACAATGTAGGATATCTTAACAAATTACCAAAATAATGGTTTATAGTCTGGTGTTTGCATGTGGGGGATGAGGTTTTTACTCGACAATGTTGTATCCGTAAAGCGGTAGTGCAGTTGGGAACTAAAGCTGTCAGTAGCAGCTGTTTGCCTTAACAAACTGTGATATCGCCAATAAACACGGAGCGTCGTCATGGGAACATCTAGACCTCGTTTTCCAAAGGGCATTTTCATCCAGCTTTCTGGATGACGTACGTCGGTGATAGGTAAAACACTGCGACGACCGCAGGGAGTCGTGGTTTTGTTAAAATTTCGTGCTCAGGAATTTGGTTCTATATAATACCACCATAATGTGATGTACAGCACACTGAGCTTATTTGTTGTAATATTACGGAGTTATTTTATGCGGAAGTTTGTTAACGGTGCCGAAAACTCATACGCTTCGAGACAAAATTCGAATTTCCTTCAAGTTCAACATTGTTGCCCTAATGATTATATACATAGAAAATGAATTTTAATGATGGCGTTGTCTATCAAAAAGGATAATAACCCTCATCGTTATTCTTCCACGCTTATCTTATTTTCCTAAGCCCCTTTTGAGATTAACTAATAGCCATTACACTATTTTACCCTTCAATCTAATCCTCACAACTAATTCTATGGATTTATCAAAATGGATGTAATCACGCCAAACCCTAATCATTATTACATTTTAACTTAAAGCTTCGATTTAGCAAAAAAATATTCGAGCCACTTTCGCACGGAAAGGTGAAAACGTTCCGAATATGAAATATTTTTCCATTCTTCTGTTTACACATTCTGTCAACACAAATTCAACGGAAGCGGGCATGTAGGTACACGACACGACTCGAGCGATTTGTCCTCTTCAAATTGCAAAATTATTGTTTGTTTACTTTTTTTTTGTATAACGTAAAACCGAAAATAAAATTAAAACAAACATTGTACAAAATATAAACAAAAATTAAAATGTCAAACTGATGGGTGAGGGGTAATCTACAATTTATTGTTAGTCGAATTTGAACTTAATCCTATTAGAATTCGATGCGACTTACTTCTGTTAAATGTAGAGCTTTTTTAACAGATTGAGCTTTATAAGCGTTTCTAATTAATTTCTGTAATTGCATTAGCGGATGCGGACATACTTAGTGTAAATATAGTTATGTCGTTTCATTGTAAAAGTGGAAATGGCTTTTATTTAAAATTTTAATGGAACAAAACTTAGGAACGTAGTTGTAAGCTAATTTAACCTGTATAACAAGTTTAAATAGTTTAAAACCTAATTAAATATGAAACTGTGTGTCACGAGTTTCGTTAGCATTTCAGAATTTAAACACTAGTGAGAAAAAGTTCGATAAAATAGAGAAATTTAGTTGATTCAACAAAACGTGTATAAATTTTTTATTATACAGGGTGATTGTTTGGAACAGTACACTCATGAAATTTAAAACTTGGACACCACAATTTCTGTAAACAAAAGTTTGCACATTGTGAAGCGGGCTTACGGGTATCATTTACAATTCTAACAGCAGGTAGTCTCAGCAGGGGTTATCTTATAGAAGGACTGTAGAATGAATCATTACACTAAGCACGTTTTAGAAAATAGGTAATTTACGTTGCTTACTTAATTTTTTTCTTTAAAGAATATATTTGAAGGTATCGCTAATTAAACACCATAGCTCGATTAATTATCGAATCAAAATTTTGTTTAGGAAATGTTTACAAAATAAAATTAGAAATAATTTTGATTTAAAAAACGTCTACAAGCAATAACTTTTAAATTAAATCAAAAACTAAACATGGTTATTTGGGTTGACTGATTATTATTTAGTCCTTACAAAATGTATATATAATGACGTTTCATTTTTTCTGTAGTTAATACAAAAAGTGAAAATAAAAACTAAGGCAATTCTTATTGTCAACGTATATATTTAGTTTTTTGACAAGAATTTATTACATAATTATAATTAAGATACCAAGTTATAGTTTAAAATTAAATGAAAACTTTTTTTTTAAATAAAGGTATTACTATATAAATAAATATAAGAAATCAATAATGGGTGTGACCTCCATTATTATTGATACATTCTTGGAGGCGTCTGCTCATTGACGCTATCAAGGTATCAATATAATTAATATTAATCGTTTCCCATGCGGTATCAATGGCTGCAATTAGTGCATTACGGTTTACTGGTATAAAATTTGGCCCTTGTTGTCTCGGATAACAGCAAGTATTCGAGCCTAAACATTTTCGATAATGTTAAAATCTGGGCTTTTTGCTGAACTATTATTTGGAGAAAGTATAGTGAAATAAGAATACAGGCAATCCATTGTAACTGTAGAAAAAGTTGCACGTTGCGCAGGTAAGGTGTTGGAGTAGGGACCCGGTTGTACACTCAAAGGTAAAATGATTTCGTAACTGTTGGTTATTCCAGCATGAAACACTGGCGGTATAAGATATCAGCGTAGGTACACCGTAGATATTTAAAATATTGCTTCACATTCATTTATTCAATTTAAATTTTTATATGATTATAATGACCGTCCTTTATAATGTGAAATATAACATTTTATCTTTTATCTTTCTAATTTTAATTTAATAACTACACTTCGGGTCCAAAATTCATATCATTGGAATGTAAAACTTTCTTTTAAAAATGACTAATTTAGAATACAAAAGCTTGGATGTACAAAACAAAATTAATTCTATTGTTAAGTAAATGTCTTTCTGATTGGTTAAAATTTAAATCTTAAATCCTCTGATTGGCTAACAAATTGTTAATATCTTTTGTTAACTAAAGATTATGCTTTACGCAACCGGGTAAAAATGAGTATTAGTTGAACATTATCAGTTTACTTGCATAGCTAGGTCTATATATTTAGTTTTAAATTAAGAAAATGTCAAAGTTAGGACAGGAAAAGCTATTAGTGCTCAAACTCGCGAAGTAGTGTTTAAAGTTTTCAATATTTTAAAAAAATTGCCAACAATGAAGTGAACATCATAGATGCTTCTGAGGTTGAGTTAAAAAGCCATTTATCAGCGGCTACAGGTGTTTCACAGAGTATGCTTTACAAAATTATCAAGGAAGGGAATGACGCACCAAATGATCCTGAAGCTGAAGAGGACGCCAATGTTTTAAATCTCCAAAAGGAAGCGAAAGAAAAAATTTCCAATTACTGACATACATGAAACAGAACTGCATCACATTAGGCGTATCATTTATAATTACCATAAAACAAACAACCAACGGGTAACTCTTAAGAATTTGTTACAAAAATTAAAAGAAGATTTAGATTATGTCGGTGGCAGGTCTTCACTACACAAATTATTTAAAAATGGGGTTTTTAAATTTTCTTCGGCTGAAAATAATCGAAAATTATTACAAGAGAAGCCCGATAAAAGACACTTAAGAATTGCTTTTTTGAAAAAAATTAAAATGTACCGCAATGACAATCGACCAATCATTTACATGGACGAAACTTACATCCATGGCAGCCATTACAGTTTCAAAATCGTGGACCGACAAAACAAGAAATGGTTTATTTGGTAATATTTCTAAGGGACAACGATTAATTATGTTGCATGCAGGAGGGGATAGTCATGGTTTTGTGAAGAATGCACTATTAATTTTTAAATCTGGAACCAAATCAGGAGATTATCATCATGAGATGAATTTCAATAATTACGAAAAATGGCTCACCGAAAAGCTGATACCAAATTTGCCAGTAGTATAAACTTAATGATTTATAGTTTAGGTATTCAAATCCAAAATAAAAGATCAATCTGTATTTATTTTATTTATTATTGTATTTATTTGTTTATTTGTATTTACCTAATTATTATTATTGTAAAAGCATAATTTGTTAATAAAATGCTTGAATCTTTTTGTATATTGTGTACCTTCTAACAGAAAAGTAATAAATTATTGGCGTAATAATTAATATTTATCTTGCACCAATTTGTATTATTTTCTCGTATACCACTTCTGCCCGGAGTGTAACTATTGTCTGGTCACACCTTGAAATTCATTCAACATGTTAATTTTTCCCAATCGAATATTTTTAAGTTAGAATGGATTGAATGTACTTACTTGTTGGAAAATATAATCTTCGTCTGGATAAAACACTTCGACTGAAGGTTTCATAATAGTTTCCAAAATATCTAAATACGCAGCAGAATCAAGACGTCCATCGATAGCCCAACCCCGCGCGCTAACCCAACCCCACACATTCACAGAAAAATAACCACTTCGTTTTTAGGACATATGTGATTATTTTCGTAACGAGTTCCTTCCATTCTAAAACTTTTAGTGGTCCATCGTTGCGGCTATTGAACGTTTTTTCGTCGCTAAAAATCACTCGATTCCAAAATTCCAAAGGTTCGTTCACATATCGCCTTGCAAATTCCAGACGACGTCTCATATTTTCGTCACTGAGAACTTCTTTCGCAGCAGCATTATACTTCTTTATTCCCATCTCCTTTAATCTTTTTGTGCAGTTATACGGCATCCGGAAAATGTGTATCTGCTATAGCCCTGGAGTATGTAGCAAATGGTTGTTCTGTTACGTAATGAAACAACTCGAGATCTTGAGCACGTGTAGATACTTGAGTAATGCCCTACGGTGCTTTTTGGTATATCTAACATACGTGAAATTTCACGCACGCTACGGCCCGCCGCTAATTCCGAAACAATCCGCTCTTTCAAATCAGCACCGAGATGAGGTGGCAATTTTAAACTAAAATGGATATTACATTTCTTACTTTATTTATTGGTTCACACTACCCCTTCTCAAACAGTAGGTAATTGTTTATTTATTACATACTTCTAATGACCAATGTAACAACCCTTAGAGCAATATGACTCAAAGGAAGTAAATTAAACAAGCAAGGATATTCTATTGTTATTGAAACTTATTCATAAAGTAAAAGCCATTTCCTTATAATGCTAATGGACAGGATTTTCTTTTAAGTATTAAGATTACAATAGAGGACTTATAAACTTAAAATATATAATTATAAATATTTACACTGCAATTGCGCTTTTTCCTTAATAATTTCTTAGCAATAACATACACGTTCTTGGTTTTTAAGTTGTCATAAATTTGATATGATATAAATTTGTGTTTCTAATATTACATCACAAACTAATCTTTATTCGCCAAAAATTGTTGCTTAAGTTGTAAAGCTTCGTACACACCTGAACAACAAACCGAGCAACAAACATAACAACGAACCGAAAGTCAAACAGAACGACAAACGATCTTTTATGATTTCCACAATCCGAACAACAAACGGAACGTTTGTGCTGTTCCCATAATTATTTTCAGTAGTTTTCAGTTCATATATATTTATTATTGAGAAGAGAAAATTGCGGAAAACAAGAAGATAGTGCCAACCAAATTTTTACGCACAAAGAAGAGTAAAAATTATAATTTACTTCGCTTTTTTTATTTTGGAAATTTCCCGCCCAAATGATGCTAATAGGGACATCATTTTTTTCTTGCATTCTTAAACACTGATTAATTTAAAACATTTTTCTTCTGTCAACTCCATAATATTACCTAAAACACAACAAACCCACAAAAGGGAGGACAAAAATAAATAATTTAATTCTCCCGCATAAGTTTGTTCGCCGTTTTGTTTAGATTCGTCCAAACCTGCAAACGCATTCGCGCGCATTTTCTTTGATGTCGGAGAAAAAACCGACAAGTTGCGGGAACGCCGCAAACCGTTCGTGGAACAATCAGGACTTGCGAATCTGTTCTAAAATTCGTACGTAGCACCGTCCAAATTAATGTTCCGATTGCCGTTCGGTTCGTTGTTCTGTTTGTTCCTCGGTTTGTTGTTCAGGTGTGTACGAAGCTTTACAATAAGCATATTAATATGAACTATATCTTATGAAAGGAGAGTTATGTAACTATAATTAACGACTTAACGTTACGTTAGTAGATTCCATTTACTATTTACACATATTTTCTTGGAACATTCGATAATTAACTATCGGGATATGATGACCCTATACTTCGCAGGTTGTGCGCAACTGGATACAAGCAAATAACTTGGAGCTGTTACCCTGGCCAGCAAAAGCCCAGATTTTAACATTATCGAAAATGTTTGGGCTCGAATACTTGCTGTTATCCGAAGACAACAAGGGCCAAATTTTATACCAGTAAACCGTAATGCACTAATTGCAGCCATTGATACCGCATGGGAAACGATTAATATTAATTATATTGATACCTTGATAGCGTCAATGAGCAGACGCCTCCAAGAATGTATCAATAATAATGGAGGTCACACCCATTATTGATTTCTTATATTTATTTATATAGTAATACCTTTATTTAAAAAAAACGTTTTCATTTAATTTTAAACTATAACTTGGTATCTTAATTATAATTATGTAATAAATTCTTGTCAAAAAACTAAATATATACGTTGACAATAAGAATTGCCTTAGTTTTTATTTTCACTTTTTATATTAACTACAGAAAAAAATGAAACGTCATAAAATATACATTTTGTAAGGACTAAATATTATGAATAGAGAGTTTAATGATTTTTTTTAATAACTTACAATAATTAGTAGGTTAGATTTATTTAAAAATAAGTAATAATCAGTCAACCCAAATAACCATGTTTAGTTTTTGATTTAATTTAAAAGTTATTGCTTGTAGACGTTTTTAAATCAAAATTATTTCTAATTTTATTTTGTAAACATTTCCTAAACAAAATTTTGATTCGATAATTAATCGAGCTATGGTGTTTAATTAGCGATACCTTCAAATATATTCTTTAAAAAAAAAATTAAGTAAGCAACGTAAATTACCTATTTTCTAAAACGTGCTTAGTGTAATGATTCATTCTACAGTCCTTCTATAAGATAACCCCTGCTGAGACTACCTGCTGTTAGAATTGTAAATGATACCCTTAAGCCCGCTTCACAATGTGCAAACTTTTGTTTACAGAAATTGTGGTGTCCAAGTTTTAAATTTCATGAGTGTACATTAGAAGAATCTAGGGATGGGAAAATCGTATGGCTCTGAAATTTTGTTGTTGGCCGAAGTTCGTTGTGATCTCTCTAATAAAATTATTTGAAGATGGCGGAACTTCGAAAAACACAGGAAGTGGACACATACTCTCTTATTTCAAGTACGATTATAAATTTTTTATGGCTTTTTGGTTTTAGCAGCTAATTTTAGATGAATTTTATCTGCATGTCCTATACCTCACTGTAGCCGTTTTTTTAAATATTTTAACTTTACGATATATTTCTACATTTGTAACGTCACGCTTGACGTCATATACCGTCGTTACCTTTGCAAGATATAGCGCTAAAAGTGGGACGGTGCGAAGCAGAATTATTATTTTTTTATCGCAATTATGCAAAATGACATAAAATTCTAAAATTTAATTTCCAAACAACACAATTTCAAACCACAAAAACTCGATTTCTTCAAATACGATGCTTTACTTTTTTTTCGTCGATTTCGATACCAAATTAAATAAGGAATCAATCATTAATAGCATTTCCTATACCTATTTGCCATGGTTTTCAACTTCTTAATGATCTTTATAGAAGTTGAGAATTCGTTTGGAAATAATTGAAAAGCATGCCTCGGAAAAAAATTCTCACATTTTACGTCAAAATAAAAATAAAATAAAATAAAATCTGCTAATGTTCGTCAAAAACCTCTAACAAATAATAAAACTACAAAATACTGAAACTTATTAAAACATAATGTTTTAACAAAATGTAAGGAAACGGATAATTAACTAAATCAATGGTAAGCTAATATACAAATAAATATGCTACAAATGCTCTATATGGCCTCCATTTTCTTGTAAACAACGGTTGATCTTTGTATGAACAGCTTCTATACAGTCCTTGTTCTGGATTCAACTGACGGAATGCTGCCTTGACGCTTTCCTCAATTCTTCTCTGGTTTGAACTATTGCTCTCAAACACCCTGTTATTAATGAGAACCCAAAGGAAAAAATCAAGTGGCGTCAACTTGGTGGTTCAACGCATAGGACGTTGCTCCTAATCCAGCGATCCTCAAAATTCTGTGTTAGCTCTCGATCCACTTCCCGAGTTGAATGAGGGGGAGCTCCGTCTATCTGGTACCAAGAATCTCGTATTGAGGTGAAGTTCTAGCAGAAAGTGTTCCACTACACCTCTTAATACAATTTCGATGTACCTTTCAATTGCTAAATTTCCATCGTCAATTACAAACGCATATCGGTTTCCCATGAGCAGACAGAAATGAAAATTTCGTTTGTTGACTAACCCTTCTCTACAAAATTTAGCTTGATCTCACCAAATTGCTTTCCCCAGAAAAAGTGGATCTTCTTGTATTATTAAAAGCATTTCATCGCAATATTTAATTCTCCTTGTGTCGTCTCCTAGGTGAAGTTCCTGGACTTTAGTAAGTGAGTAGTTGTGCCTTTTATGTTTTTTCAATATTGCTTGAACAGTAGAATATTTTAATCCCAGATCTTCTGTCGCAGATCGAATTGAATGCCGGGGAAATGCATTCAAATATCCTAATACGTTAATTTCATTATTTTTATCATTTGTTACAGGTTTTTGACGTACATTATCAGATTTCACCCTTCCATACATTATCAAGTTCGATTATATTTGGTGAAATTTTATTGCGGGTGGATGAGGGTATCTCCATTGAACGTATGGCATGTTCTTTGAATAATTCTATTACATTCTCCATGGATATAAAATAAATTCAAAATATCTGTGTTTGAATATTGTTGATTTTCCATCTTAAATGATTTAACAATCACAATTATTCATAAACAGTATTGACAGTTGCTATTTTTTTTGACATACAATTGAGATTTTTTTTCCAAGACATGCTTTTCAATTATTTCCAAACGAATTATTTTATAAAGATCATTAATAAGTCAAAACCATAGCAGATGGGTATAGGAAATGCTTTTAATGATTGATTTCTTATTTAATTTTGTATCGAAATCGACGAAAAAAGTAAAGTATTTGAAAGAATCGAGTTTTTGTGGTTTCAAATGGTCTTGTTTGGAAATTCAATTTTGGACACCCTATATCATTTTGCATAATAGCGATAAAAAAATAATACTTCTGCTGCCGACCGTCCCAATTTTAACGCTATACCTGCAAAGGTAACGATGGTATATGAAAAAAAATATGGTACAGTTAAAATATCTGAAGAACAACCACAGTTAGGTATAGGTAATGCTGATGAAAATTCATCTAAAATTAGCTGTTAAAATCCAAAAACTATAAAAAGTATGTAATTGTACTTGAAATAAGAGAGTATGTGTCCACTTCCGGTGTTTCCGAAAGTACCGCCATCTTGAATATTAGATTGATCACAACGAACTTCGGCCAACAACAAAAATTCAAAGTCATACGATTTTCCCACCCTTAGATTTTTCTAATGTACGGTTCCAAACAATCATCCTGTACAGAACGTTGTCTTAATGGATGAATTTATAGTCCAGGTAAGAGGGTTTCTATTCGAAAAAGTTAAAAAATAATCGAATTGATTTATTGTTTATCTAGGCGCCAAATTTATTATTTTTGTGCATACATGAAAAAAGAAAATGTAATTTTCAACTTGTTTTCACACCACCCGACAGTGGGCTACATTACCACAAAAGCGGTCAAAATATCAATTTCTGTGTGTTAAAATCAAATTTCAAAGTACCCGTATTAATGAATGAAGTGTAGGTAGTTTTGAATTTGGTGCCAGTTTCAATGTACCTTGACCACCTAGGTGGCAGCACAAGTAAAATATTAACGGAAAACTGCGCTTTTTATGGGATAATATATATTAGAATTGTGAATCAAATTTAATCAAATCGCTTTAGGACAAGTTTAATAGAGGTATGTAGAATATTTTTACTGCATTTCATGAGTACGTTCCTCTGAAATAAAATATGTGAGATTTTCTTGCAATAGGTTTTGTTGTAAACCCAAATTTAAGTTGACTTTCATTAAAACTTCCACGAGTCGTCGTTTAATTTGCCTGCTGAAACTATTCACAGTTAAGTATATTGATTTCAAAAAATCAAAAAAAATATATCTGCTCAGCGTTGCTCCTGTCCCAGATACGGTGTATTTTGAGTCTTTTACATATTGTTTCATATATACGCATATTTCGCATTGTGGAAAGAAGAGAAAAGAATTAAATATTATTAATAATTTCATTAATTAATTAACAAATTGACATTTTTTTGCTGCTAGATACATCTTTAAAGTTCGTATTTTACTCTTTTCTGTCGTGTTTAATTATAGGTTAGAGATGGCAAAGGCCTCCACTCGAAAGGAGTTTTTCTACTTTTACGACTACATAACTTTGAAACAAAGATATTATATGAACACCTTTTGATAACACATTGGCAACAGAAGAATGTCCAAAACAGTTAGCAAGGGTGCACACGTTTTGCAGCAAAGTATACTCTAAACTGAACACTTACTACAAATCAATTGATAAATGTTTGGGAAAAAATTAAGCCTGGTTTCAACTACTACAGTTTCCTCCACCAAAAATTGCAGAAACAAAAGCATCAGTTCAGACAACAGGTTCTGTTGACCGACCAAGAAAACATTTCCAAAATATAAATGAGCAAAATAAATACAGACGGTCGAAGGAATGAATGTCAACAATAACCACAAATCAACTTACCCATGCAGCTGTCATGAGTTTCAGAGCTTCTGAAAAGGAAGATACAGCAAAATGTTTGATAAGGCTTGTGAAACTACGCCAAATAGGGCAAAGAAAATGAGTTCTGTTTGGAAATTATCTAATAAAGAAACGAAAACAATCACAAAGTACATAGAAGACAAAGCCGTATAACTTTATATAGAAGGCAAAAAGAAATGCTGACTTATACCCCGCATATAATTTAGTTAGGGAAGCCAAAAAGAGATGTTATCCTTCGAGAACGGAAAATGCTATCGGTATTTCTGAAATTTACGCTTAAGTTAATTTGCAGGCTCTCATGGATCATACAGTTTCAAGAATCGCCTGTCATCATCGATGCAATAACGTCTAAAGAACTTCTGTTCCCTGATCTAGTGTTGATTTCCAAATGGGGATGCGATGGTAACAAAAATTTGAACTGGAAGATTCCTCGGACACCGATATGTTTATAACGTCAATGGTCCCTCTCCAGCTGTATTTTACATTACCCGTATCTAGATACAAAATCATTTTGTGGAATAACCCTTGTCCTTCCTCAACTAGATCTTGCCGACCTATCAGAATACAGTTCAGAAAAGAAAAATTGACAGTAACTACTAAAGAAACTGAAAATGTGGAGGAAGCGATAACAAATTTGCAACTCAGTGAAGTCAAAATTCAAGAAACTTATACTTTGTTTGTAACTCACCAGATGTTTCAAACTATGGTGGATGGAAAGATTTGTACCGGCACCACTTTAGCCCAAGTGTGCTGTAAATGAACTATTAGAATTCAATTAATTAGCTATATGTAGTGTTTGGTAGACGTTATATATTTTTATAAATCATTGAGCGTTTAGTTTTGGCGTAAAGTGTGTTCAAAAATCATCATTAAAACGTGGAATTCTACAAGGAAAGAATCCCTTAAGCAACTATGTCGACAGAGTTTATTTAGTTTGTTTAATTTGGGAGTTTGAAAACTGATGCGCATGTGTCAATAAAGGTACTGACGTCATCTTGCAGGGAGCCTCGTCAAATTCGTAGATTTTATTTTTGCATATATTTTTGCGCAAAACATTTTTGATGATTTTATTATTATTACATGATTCTATAACGCAAATAGCATGTGTTTTTGTTATAATTAGAAAATAGTGAACATACGGGTTAAATAGAGGTGGGGATGAGGTACATCCTTGTTTTAGCCCTTTTATTATCTTGAAGCTACTTGTCAATCTTCCATCTACCTTTATTTTTGCCGTCAGTATTTTTATATCCTCAATCCACTCTTGTGAAAAGGCGTGTAAGAAAACATACCTCTTGCCGTTGGGCCGAGGCCGCACTGCAGTCGTCATAATTGAACACCTTAGCTATGACGGTTCTTGCCTGTGATTTAAATGATGTCTATGTCGACAGGAGTTCGGGCAGTCAGCAGCACCAAAATTGTCAATTGTTCTGCAACCCTTAATTGTTGTAAATAGGACATTAAATATTTTAATAAGTAAATAAACGCAAAAATTTTTAAAATCCGTGAATTAATTCAACAGTTATAGCTGGTATACAAATTTGGCGCCGGCGCCTATTTAAACCTGAAACGTAAGGCAATTTTTAGCAACTTTTTTTTAGTAACACTAGACACCTATCCCCACCATTCCTGTGAGTTTCATTAGTTCCCCTTATTTTTTCAAGGGTTATTATGGGGACGGTGTTTCCCATATTAGGCTATAAACGTATTCCTAAGTTCTTGCTTCTATTATTTGTCCTAACAATGGATGTTATCTAAGAATTATTATTTCTAAATCTGTTTTGTTTTTCACTAAAATCCGATATGTAGATTTCGATGTTATTTTTTTTGCCATTTTCTCCAAAACTCTAGCTATAGTAAGTAAAATGTTTATTTCACGACAACTTCTGTTATAGTTTTTCTCCTCTTCCTTGTAGATTGAAGTGATACAGACCATATAGTAGTTGTTCACCTCCATTTCTTAAAAAGTTAAATTCTGATGTACGCAGCTTCAGCTGATTTGTTATTTTTATTATCATCTGACCCCTTCACAACATCTTTGTATCTTATCCTACTTCGTTTTGTTGCATATTTTGGTCTTCTTCTACCAATATATCATAATGTTTTACCCATTGCTTCGGTGTTAATAGTTTCTTTACTACTCTTCTATTTGTGTTTTGCCTTAAGTTTCTTATTATTCTTTAGACTTACTGTACAGGGTGATTCGGGAGGAAATGGAAATATTTTATGGGCATCCCAAGGAAGCTAAAATAAGGAAAATAAACTCAAATGTTCAAATTCGATTTTCATTTGTTTCAGAGATAATTAGATTTTATCTTTAAAAAGTTAATCAAGTTAAATTTGACAACGCTGTCCTAAATGCCAATTTGAAACGTAAATGTCATAAAATAACCTGAGAAGATTAATTAAATCAGACCAAATAATTATTATAGTTTTGAAAGTTGGTACCGTTATTCCTTAAGGTCTAGATGAATATAATAAAAGCCCCCGAGGAAGAGACACGAGCCGGCGGAGGGGGGGGGGGAAAGATCTATTTTTCAAGTTTTTGTTTGTGACTCGAAAACTATTTATAATATCACTTTAATGACTTTTACAATAATTATCTACACTAAATTCTCTATAAATTATGTTTAAACATTTTTACTGTACGGTCAATACTTTTAGAAGATGAAGAGCATTAAAGGTCATAAAATAAGAAACAAAATTGTTATACCAATTTTAGTTCTTAAAATTATAAAGAAAATTGCACGACTTATCAATCAAATTGTGTTTCATCATCATCTTTATCATCAACATCAATGGGGGCTCCATTAGTACAAGCTCCTAGGCAGCCGTTACAGATAAGACTACACTTAATGCCCGCTTTTCGTCAACTGCATTTTCCAAAGCATCCACTTTTACATGGACAAAATATTGAATTTAACAACGCGTTAGGAGCCAGAGGATCTAAGGTTCTGATTGGTTCTAAGTTTCCATCGACTCCTCGCTTCCAACCTCATTATTCAGGACGCAGTTGGCTCCCAAGCCACTCCTGTACTTGATGAAATTGTTTGTAAGTGTGATATTTCGCTGACCCTTTGGTAGGGGAGGGAAGAAAGATCAGGTTTGGACTTGGTACAAGATTTCGAAAAAACTATGAATTGATATCTGTTAAGTACAGTCTGAGTACAGGGCGCTCGGTATACTTCAAGAAACATTGGGGAAAAATATTTTGGTGTCACTTTCGCTCTTCCCGGTTTGACAAAAAATATTTCTTTTTTCTGGAGAAGTAAAACCATTAGAAGGACTACAAGATGAACATCTTCTACAATAACAGTGACCACAAGATTGTCTACAGCTTTGTCAATTGCAGTGCGAATGATTGTGCAGTCAGCATCACTTGCAGCTGTTCGTGTTTCTATATTTGCAGCATACAGTTTTTCTGTGAAAAGTTTAATCAGCTGGGTCTTGTTTTTTTTATTTGATAGAAAATGCTCTTGCTGAACATAGACCTTCATCGAGAGATTTATGTTTATATCAACAGACGATTTCACCGCCCTCCTTCTTTGTTCAGATGTTTTAGTACTGTTTCTTACCTCACCGTATCCATCAAACACGACTGTAGACTGTGGTCCGTAATTACATTTTACATAATGTATACTCATCTGGACACCTTAAGGAATAACTTACCAACTTTCAAAACTATATGTATTATTTGATCTGATCGACGTTTTTGAAGGTAATTTACTTAGGTTAAAAAGTGACAATTGTAGATACTTTACGAGATTATAAAACTGTCTCATATTATGGTGTTTGTTTATGGATTTTGTAAAGGTAATCAACAATCCTTAAACAAACAATATATCCGGATATCTATTACTGCAAGTATAAGAGATTTTATAATCTCGTAAAACAGCTAAGTACAACTGTTACTTTTATGACAATTACGTTTCAAATTACGTGTCAAATTTAACTTTAATTCCGACAATTGACACTCCTACAGTTACTCATGTTCAAAAACTACGTTTCTAATGTCAGAAGAAATGACAGAAGAAACCTAGCAAGATAAGGGAGTTTGCATTAATTTGCTTGGATTATTGTTGAATATTTTGTTTGTAATCCTCTATATATACACGACGGAGTCTCTTGTGACCCATTTGTTCACTTTGGCGGTGAAAGTTGAATAGTTTAGTTTAATCTTCATTTAGTGAGTTTCAATTTCTTGCATTACACCATCAATTACCAATACGAGTATTTGGTTTTCAGTTTCTTCTTTTCAAGTGTCGTTCAAACAGGTAGCCACTTTGCAGATTCTATATCTGCAAACAACCAAGAAATGAAGAGTGAAAGCCTGTTCAGCTTGGGCTAGTTTGCACCTTGAATGATCTATTTCTGCATCATCTACCTTGATGGATATCTTAACATCATTAAAGTTTCTTCGTGCATTCACGTGATCTTAAGGACTAAAATGAGGTCTATTTCTTCAAATTGGAGATGTAACATTGCCGTTTGAGAAGGTAAACAGAGTCACGTCCACAGCTCATTTCTATTTTGCTCGACAATTGATTATCGGAATTTCGCTTAGTTGTTTATTACAGTTACACAGGTGTCTGATTTCACCTTCTTAGATATCATCCGTCGTTTTAGTTTGGCCGTTCTGTGTTTGGGATATTTTTAATTCTTGTGTTACACTGAGTTGAAGCTTTGGTGCCATTTCAAAAATAATGGTGGTAATTTCCATACTAGACAAAAATTGCCTCTGGGTTAACCGAAAAGAAATTGTAGTGCTAAAGCAACTGGTGTTACTCTTAGACTGCTTGTTTTTTCCTTAATTGGTCATCTGAACGGATAGCGCAGCCGATAGATCAAAAGTGGGTTAGTGTTTACTTCCTCTCTAGATTAAATCAGGATCAAATGATTGTGTGGAGGGTCCTGATCAAGGCATTCTTCTATCCGCCAACTAGGGATACTGTCGATGAATATCACTGCAGTGTACATTATCGTCATACATAAGAATAATGTTAACCTGTGAGTAATTATTGTTAAATTATTATTCAAAGTAAATAATTTGTAGAAATCTGTAGTATGCTAAGCATTTTCAACGCAATAAATCAAATTCTTGCCAAACGAATAAAACAGTTGCCAGTAATAATTGTAGAATTACGAACGGATATACTAAAACGTGTTTCGCCTTATTTGAGACCCATCAGTGTGGGGTATCTCAAACGCAAGTTTACAAAAATCCCTGGACAGAGCTAAATTATTATTTTTATTTTGATGAATCTGGGTCCACGACAACTGTAAATGAGGTGGCGATACCGAGCATCATTTGTTTAAATTATTAATTTATTTGCATTTGTGTTAACGTTGTTAATTGGATAATATAAGTAAAGTACAGTTCATCAAATGCTCATATGCCTTGATAATGACCGGGCCAACTGGTCGAAACATCGGCAAATAAAGGAACATGGTATCTTGATGATCAATTCCTATTTAGCAACTCCTTAAGAAGAATAGAATTGGGAAAATTATTATACTAAATCAAACAATAAAAAGGAGACCACCATTAAGAACATTAGTTATGGCTGCACATAACAATAGAAATTTGTTAACCATTTACTGTTAACTTTATACTACAAAACGGTTACGTAGTGGCAACAACCATTCAAGAGAAGGTTTCATTTACTCATGAATTTAAACATCATTAAGCTTTTCGGTTGACCAATAATTCTTTTTTCTTAGGTTTGAGATGGACAAAAACGGCAATAGCTCAGATATTGGAATGTGTGTCGGTTTGAGCAAATAGAACCGTAAATAGAAATGCCATGGAAGTTAGTTAAACTAAAAAGAAAGTATAGTGAAGTCCTTAAATTAAAATATACTTAAAACGTACGTATCTTTCCTCGGCAATTTAAGGTAAATAAATGGTAAATATTGTGGTGCAGTTTAAAATTATTCGGGTAACTCAAAAACTTAAAAAGACACTAATGTTACAGGTTACATATTTTTTCGTTTTTATCAGTTGTTCAATCGGAGTAGCATAACGTTCAGAAATATTACCTCCTTGGCTTTGCAGCATAAACAACTGGAGATCCAGTCGAATAATTATACAAGGTCAATAAGCTTCTTCTTCTAATGGTTTTTAGGATTCTTAACATAAGTATTCTGTACTTAAAAAAGTTTAGCGCCCCGCCAAGTTTATAGTAATGAAGAAAATTTCAACACGGTGTCAGAGTCAGCACGAGGTTCCTGAAACGTAAATTCACAAACTTGCATTAAGACGTCCTATAACAAATTTTAGATTAAATTTTGAATTATTCGTTGATTACTTTTTATGCATCGACTATTAAGATTTCACTTAATGCAGTTTCATAGACAACTATATATTAAGAAGGTCGAAATAGAAAAAATCAAAAAGTTTTTGTTAGATATGACCTTTTGATATGCAGTTAGTGACATAATTGCCAGTGCCGTGCGGTGCTTTCAGTGCCGGCACTTAAAATAATACATATCCATAAAATCGGGTTAATAAGACGAGATTTTAACATGACAAATTTTCCCTTTGGTAACATTAAAAGCCCAGTGATAAAGAAAGAAGCTAAGGCGAGTAAACATATCCAAAAGATCAAAACAAAGAGAGGTAGAAGATTTTTTTTTGTGCTTGGGTGTAATAGTAAGGGTTCGTAAGTCGCATAAAACTGTTAGTTGTTCCCAAACAATAATCGTAAATGTAGGACAAGAAATTGCACTCGTGAGAATATTAGCCAAGTCGTGCTTGCTACCACAAGTAGAGTACAACCTCACGAAGCTTCTACACTTTTACGAGGTTAAACAAAACACTAGGAAAAAGTAGAACCAAAGATGAAAAAGGAAGTTTAGAAGAGCGCCAAGAGCCCAGTATCCGCGAAAAACAGATAAAAACTCTAAAACTCCAAAGACTAATTTTTTTAAAGCACTAGAAGAAACTAGGTAAAATAAATGGATGTGTAAAGTTGATCTTAAAATTATATCTTATGTAACTGAATACTTCTATTCTCTTCTTCTTTACATGCCATCTTCGCTGCGAAGGTTGGCAATCATCAGTGCTATATGTACTCGTGACACAGCCGACCAAAACAGTTGATTTGTGGTGCACCTGAACCAGTCACGTAAGTTTCGCAACCATGAGTGACGCCTTCTTCCTACACTTCTCTTCCTAGAATTTTTCCTTGTAATATCAGTTGGAGTAGGTTGTACTTTTCTCCCTCATGACGTGTCCTAGGTACTGAAGTTTACGCTTTTACCGTAATGATAATTTCCTTTCCCTTTTTTACTCTTTTATAATTTCCATGTTGGTTACTCTATCGGTCCATTTTACCCTCAGTATTCTACGGTACAACCACATTTCGAATGCCTCTAGTTTCCTTGTGTCCAGTTTCTTCAGAGTCCAAGCCTCTACACCATAATACAGCACCGACAACACATAGCATCGCACCATACTGATTTTGACATCCAAGCTGAGATCGCTGCCACAGAGCACTCTTTTCATTTTCATAAATGTTGTTTTCGCCTGTCCTATTCTAGTTTTAATTTCTTCAGAACAGTCGTTATTTTTATTTATAATTGTTCCTAAGTATTTATAACTGTCTACTTTTTTCTATGGAGTGATTATTTATATGAATTTGTGAATTGTTTTGTGCTGCTTTGGATATTATCATGAATTTTGTCTTTTTAACGTTTAGTGACAGTCCGAACTCTTTGCTTGATGTATTAACTTTATCTACCAATATCTGTAAATCGTTCAGGTTGGTAGCTATCAGGATCGTATCATCCGCATATCTTATATTATTGATAGGCACTCCATTAATTTTAAGTCCTTTCGTTTCATCGTCTAATGCTCTCTTCATTATTTCCTCTGAATAGAGGTTAAATAACATCGGTGATAGCACACACCCCTGCCTGACGCCTCGACGGATTTCTATTTCTTCGGTGTTATTTCCTTCTACTTTCACCACAGCTTTCTGATTAAAATAAAGGTTCATGACAATTTTTATAACTCTGGTGTCCAAGTTCTTTTCTTTAAGAAGCTGGATAAGTTGTTCGTGTCGGACCCTGTCGAAGGCTTTGTTGTAATCAATAAAACATATATAAAGGTCTTGATTCATATCCATACATCGTTGGGCGAGAACGTTCAAGGCAAATAGTGCTTCTCTTGTGCCTGAGCCATCTCAAAACCGAATTGAGTCCCACTGATATCTCGTTCCAATATTTTAAAGATCCTGTGATGAATTACCTTCAGAAATATTTTTAGCGTATGACTCATCAGACTAATTGTTTGGAAGTCTGTGCATTGCCTCGCATTATATTTTTTCGGGATAGTGACAAACTCCGACAGCAACCATTCCCTGGGGATAATACCTGTTTTGTACATGGTGTTGAATAGATTAGTTAAACTATGTATGTTTTCCTCTTCTATCAATTTGAGAATTTCAGAGGGTAACTCATCAGGCCCTGAGGCTTTTCCATCCTTTGTGGGATTTATAGCATGGATTATCTCTTCTTTAGTTATCTCCGGTCCACTGGCTTTCGTTCTGTTTCTATTCTGTTTATATTTCTCTCATCATCGAATAATACTTTTATTAACAGTAAATAATATTTATTCAATAAATTTTAAACTAATATTTCGCGTTTGAATAAGTACGTGTTTTTTGTATTTTTGGTATTGTCTGGTATATCAATTTTGAAAGAATCGCAAAATAATAGCGTATCATTTTTTAAACAATATTATATTGAAACTGAAATAACCTATTGTCGTTTTTGTAACGATATACAATACAAAAATTCAATTAACCGAAAATGCCGATAAAATAAATAAAACGTAACGTTTACAAATAAAACTTAATTGTTCTTAACATACAAAGCTTTTGTGTCAGGGATTACTGTGCTTATTAAAGCAAACATTTTGGTTTGAAGAAATACGAAAAATTAATTAATTTCAGAAATGTATGTCAGATACATATTCGATCATTACATCAAACACTTTTAAATCCAAAAATGCTGTACAAACAAGAATACGCGCAAAGACTATTTGCGATGCCCCTAAACAAATAATCCATGTTCTTCCACATTTTAAGCACGTCTTTTAGATGTTACTCGTAAGCGTTTATATAATCCTTATGAGTGTAACGTACTGGTGTACATTAAAAAAATAACCAATTTGATTTCTTTGAAAATATTTGTTTAAGGTACTAATCTTAAAAACAATAATACAATTTAAAATTGTCAAAATAATGAAGTAAAGGAGCTTTCTTCGTCACAGTCGATACACGTATAAGCTCATCATTAGCTCTTTTCAGCTACTAATGGGGCAAAATTTGCATTTTAGCCTTAACATAGAAAAGGTAGCGAAATACATCTGGGAAATAACATGTAAATCTAAATTTTCAAAGATGTACTAACACCTTAATGACATCATTAGGGACTCATAACGAATTTAATTAACTTTCTCGAAGGTGTGATTAGGTGTATAATAGTTACACGTAGATTTTGGAATATCTACGAGCATAATTTTATTAAATAAAAACAAAATTGTGACAAAAATCTGTGGCAGTCTGCGGAATTTTTTAATTACGTTTTCGGGGCTTGTGTTTTAAAACTTTGTATCATGTTGTGGATATGAAAAAAAGTTTCGTTATGAAAATTCGTCAAATCTCGTTTTAAGTAAAAGGCTATTTTTTTTATTAATTAACGTTGTTTTTTGTAAATTGAATATTTGGGGCAAATGCTTCGTGTCTTCTTGCGACTTATTTATTTATTAATGCCAATTATTTTTTCGTCTTCTCAGTCAGTAAATCAATAACAAGAAAATTAAAATAATGCTTTCCACTACATGGAAACATAAAGGGTAGTAAAAAGATTTAAAAAACAAAGTTATTACACAATCATGTTATTCAGAGTAAGTACTGGATTTTCTATATCTCAACAGAAGCACTAATTAAAATCAAAAATCTCTTACAACTTTAACAATAAATTTTATAGAAACGGAAAGTATATGAACGTCATTTTATAAGAAGTTTAAAAGCTTAGTACAACAAAAGAATTATAAATAAGAAATGCTTAGAGAAATCTTTTGTTTGCTGTAGCAAAATACAGTATGAGATTAAAGTTGAAGAGATTTTTAATATCAAAACACGCAAACATGAAGGAGTATATAATTAATGTTCATGTAATTCGTTTACATCAATGTCAAGAAAAAAATATATGTAAGTATCTAGAATTTTTGTAACATAATATTGCGGTAAAATTAATATAGCCCAGTCGCCAGGGGCTAAAATATGACTAAAGATTGCACTAAATCCGAACAAAAAAATTATTGTTGAAATGTTTAGTTTTTTATAGTATTTTCGAAAAAAATTGTTCCGAAAATGGAAAAACGCTTTTCCGGGAATATCTCGTTATAGATGTAGAATTATGAAAATCCCAAAATTTGTAGTGCAGAAAATTTCCAACAAAAAAGGTTCTATACGTTTTTTCGCTATAAGGCATTGGGGAAAATTGATATTTTTCATCGGCGCTGCACTCATTCGTTCATAATAGAAAGGATTAATTGATTCAAAAAAGTTTTAAAGGGGATAACCGTGTCTTTAAAATGATGTATAATTCTATACAAAAAAATAGTTTTGTCATTGTATAGTTTCGATATTCATAAAATATACTATTGTTATCGATGGATCTCTAACTATATATAATCAAAGGATATTAATAAAATTATTTGAAAGTATTAATGACTCAAATGTGGCTACATGAGAAAAAAAACGTTTTGGACTATTTTCTGGTTTGAGTACCATTTATCATTTGATCGTTAATAAAATCGAATATTCGTTCCTATGGTAAAAACGAATATGTGTATTTTTGTTCCATGCATCGCCAGCTTTCTTGTGATGCTCTTAAAAATTGAAAAAATCATTTTGATGCCGAAATCTATACAGGGTGATTCATAAATATTGGGACATAGGCTAAGGGCGGGTTATTTAGACGATAATATGACCATAGGACCCAATATGCATTAATAAAATAACGCTGTGGAAATAGATACAAGGCGATTTTGATAAGAATTGATAAGTTTACAGTGAAATTATTAACACAAAATGAAAAAAATTAATTTAACGCTGTGTATCTTTGCTCACAGCAATATTTTGTTGAGGACTATTGGGTCCTATGGTCATATTTTAGCCTAAACAACCCACCCTATGTCCCAATAGTTTTGAATCACCTTGTATATACATCTATGTATGTAGGCTGAGAATTCATTAATTTTATAGTTCGTGGCACTATTTTTTGTAGCGTAATAATTCGGCTCCATTATTTGGAAAGAATAGGTGAATATATAAGCTATCCAATAAATATAATATTTATAGATAAATTAAACTATGGCTCGAATATAATAACTCTACTACTAACTTGGAAAAATTGGTCCACTGGGGCTGAGATATTGTTCCTGAAATTTGAAAAAACGATTTATTGTCAATTTTGGGAGCGTTGTTTACTACGGTCCGGATGGATCCAGGAGAGATCTCGACGGTAATTTTTCCTACATAAGTAGAGGTCCAACATATTATATAACCAAGCTTGGATCAGTCCGGAGAGCCAAGAAATTTCAATTTCAAATTTTTAAAAAATAATTTTTCATTTTCCTGAAGTTATTACACACCAACATATTGCAGTGATTGTATGATGTCATAATTGTAATGTATAGATGTAAGTACAGATATAAAGTCTAGTAGTAAGATATATCTAGTATACAAAGAAGATATATAGATTTTGTGCGTACATGACTGAGTGAAGTCAAAGTAGGAAAGGAAACGCTCTCGGGCAGAGAATGACGGACGTGTAATTTTGAGTCTGCGCAAAAACAATGAATGCGCAATGTTCTTTGCCAATTTAAAAAGAAGTGTTGTGGGTGTTGCGTACCGTTGATAAACCCTGCGAAGTGTTGTTAAAGACTGCAAAGTAGTATTAATTAAAAAAACAAAGAAAGCTGCGAAGTGTTGCAAGCCTGGGAAGTAGTATAAACAATTAAAAGAAACATGGAACAGTAAGGTCAAGTTAAGGAAGCAGTATAGGTTCGATAGGTTATTTCCCTAGATCCGCAGAAGGTCGCACGTTCACGTACACGTCAAATAGTTACCAGATTAGTTTAGGTTGGTATTTAAAATTCTAGCCCGCTATAAAGCTGATACAATGAAACCAAATTGTGCACAATCAGACATAGGGCTAAGATAAAGTTAGATTGTGCACATCCATCGCCGAATCACTTACCGGAATGACTGAAAGAGCCCAGGGTTTATTTTCAGGTCTGGGGTTTTTCCAGTCAGTCCGGTAAGTGATCATCGCCGGATGTGCACAATCTAAGCTCTATACCTTAACCCTATGACTGAGTGTGCACAATTTGCTTTCATTGTATCAGCTTTATAGCAAGTAGACTCGGTCCGAACTTGAACATCAAAATTCAAAAGCACTTTCTGTCCCGCACTTAATTTTTATTTCGTCTCCAACCAATCCAAAACCGTTTAAAAAATACAAACACAAATCTGATTGCCTTCTCTCTCTTAACAATGTAGACGAAGTAATCCTTTATATTCAAAAAGGTATGAATATTGATCTTAACAATTTTACTAAAAGTTCCACATTCGTTTCTGCATGCTTTCTAAAAAGCTTTAAAAGAGGCTCACATTAAGAGTGTTTTTTGATGTTTTACCTTTCTTATTTTCAATTGCACGTGCATTTAGTTATAAATTAATGACTAGATTTAATTAGTCACCAACAATAGTATTTTTACCAAAATGCAATATAATTTTTGGAGTTCACAAATATACAGGGTGTAGGGACACAGCTTAACTACAGCTTCCTTGGGTTACATGGGATCGATTAAAACTCCGTCGCCTTAGCCCCCCCACCAAAAATAGATTTTTTACGTTTTTCATACGAAAGACGACCGCTAGCACAGGCTAGTACAACTTTATACAACGCTAGCACACCTTTACTGGCGGAGTTATTGAGGTTTGAATCGGGAGGGGACTAAGGCAACTTCAGGCCCTCCTCAAAAAAATATCAAATTTTTTAATGTTTTCATACAAAAGAGAATAGCTAGCATTGTTTAGGACAATTTTGTTCAACCCTAGCGCACCTTTAATAACAGAGTAATTGAGGGTAAATCTAGGATGCCAATCCTCGATAACTTCTTTATTAAAGGTGTGTTAAAGTTAATTTTATTTGTGCTAGCCTTTGCTAGCTTAGCTCTTTAATGTTAAAAGGTCAAAAGTTTGAAATTTTGTCGTATGATGGTGGGAGGGAGCTCGCTTCTATAGATTCAAACTTTTTGTAGTTGTGGTAACCTGTGCTAGCTCAGCTCTTTAATGTTCAGGGGTCAAAAGTTCAAAATTTTCTTATTGTGGGGGTTACCTTTTTTTGTAACACTCTGTATAGATAGTTTGATAAACTTCTTTGTTCATGATCGAGAATGTTTATCGTATTGCAGATTTTATGTTTACAAGTTATTCGTATTTGAGAATTTCTGATCTGTAATAATAGTTTCATGGAAGGGAAACACGTGTATTTCACGTTTGATAAAATTGTTAAGATCAAGATTCCTAGCTTCTTGAATATAAAAGGATTACATGGTCTACATTGTTAAGAGACGGTAAGCAGTCAGCTGAGATAAGAGCAATAAAAATGTATACAACGAAGTATCATGACTTGATATTTATTTCGACTATATCTGATGGCGTTAGTTGATTGTCTTTCCGAAAATAGTCTAAAAACTATTAGGTCAAAGACACATCAAGTTTGAGGTTGTTACCATAGGGAAGTCGAAGGCATAGAAAATTATAACATTAAATAGATAGAAAATTATTCAAATACTAATTACTGGTAAGGATAGGAATGGATCTAGAACGGATCCTTATGACACACCAGATCTGTGTGGGATTATAGGTTTGCTTCAACATCGAAGGAAACGCGAAAAAAAAATTTAGAAAGAGGACTTAATAAAATGAACAATGAAATGATGATTTGTACTAGAATATATATTGGTTTATTCATCTTAACATTAGCTTTAATGACTCTAGGGCTAATAGTGAGAAAACAACTGCATCGCTGTGAGGATATTATTTCTCTCGGATTAGCTGCAGTGTTGGGGTGGATTTAGAAAGTTTGTACCTCATTTACTTGTTTGGCTTTTTAAGGCTTGCTTTGGTGTGTAATAATAGATTCTGTATTTCTGTGATGACACTCTGATTAACTGTATATCTGATCTATAGACTCTACTTTCATTCTATCTATATGTTTTGTATCACATTGTGCTTGCAAAACGCCCAATTAGAGGCAAGTGATTTACCTTGGATTGCCGTAATAAGACTTAGATGCGTCTTGCGATCTATTGGGATGCTGAAGGGTTGGTTTCGTTGATGTTGCAGCAGTTGGCGTTTCACCCTGAGTTCCGTTGCTTGATGACCAATGGAGTTGATAAAACGGCTTTATTGTATGTTGTCCATCTGCACAAGGCTATGAAATATTACATCGAAAGGTGTCGATGAAAGAGGGCGGGAGACGTGATTGGTACTAACGTTGATGTCGACGATACCCATGGCGTCAGTACAATGGATGTTGAGGGCAAATATTTTGCAAGCAAACAAAAAAATTTGATTCTTACGTTTTTGTGTTATTTGTGTCGTTCATAGCGTCGACTTCGTCGTTTTACATCATATTGAACTTTTTTATATTCTGATTTCGGGTTGTAGGAAGACGACGTGCGACAGATAATTGTTTAGGTCTGGAGCACACTGAGCACTGTATACACACTACTTTAATAGTATTTACATTTTTCGTATTAAATGAGCTTGTAAGGGGCGTAATTACAGGAAGTGCATTACCTTAGATTGTGCAAGGCCGTTATGCGACCTAGATGTAAAAACCTTAAGTAAAACTTACAATTTTAATAGACTTAAGCAATTTGAAATTGTGATTAGACTAGTTGTGTTAAAATGTGTGTCGCCACACTTAACTAAAGAGGTTAAAATAAAAATAATTCTCAACAACATTTTAAACTGTTATAAAGGAAAATATATGAATTTGTTTTTCATTAAAAAAATATTTCATCAAAATACTGTATTTCTCCTTGTTAATCTTATTAATGAGTGCGGGTCATCGGCATTGGTTGTGATTTATATTTAAAATATCTTTTTAATCACCGCAGCACCATTTTTGCAAAAATGTATTGCGTGCTTTAAAAAAGTAGCAGCATTAAATAATTTTTTTGTTAAATTGATCTCGATTGTTTATGTGGATGGCTTTTTTGTCAAACAAACGGGAAAACACCAAAAAACTTTACTCGGACACGTATTTCAATAGCTAAGCTATCATCATCAGCGAACTGATACTAAAAATAAAACCAATAGGAAGCTTATACTAGGTGTCCCAAACTGATTTGACCTCCCTAAAACATGATTACGAATAAGTATATTTGAATAAAACAAAAACTATTTTTTATAGCTGCCAATGTAAGTTAATATTAGCTGTTAAATTACCCTGCTTTATGTATTACCTTTTAAAGAGACAAACTCCTCCCTTAAAATTTTAAATAGCACCCCTATATTTTTGTATACATTTTGATGCATGTTATGTCTACGACTATGAAAATTTTTACAAAATCAAAATCGGTCACTAATTAGGGAAGAAAAACAGGGTGTCTCAAACTGAATTTGACCACCTTATAACGTGATAACGAATAAATATATATTTGAATAAAACAAAACCTATCCTTTATAGCTGCCAATGTACGTTAATATTGGCTGTTAAAATTACCACTACTTTAACTACCCTTAAAGAGACAACCTCCTCCCTAAAATTTTAAATAGCACTCCCTAATTAATGACCAATTTTGATTTTGTAAAAATTTTCATAGTTGTAAATATAACATGCATCAAAATGTATAAAAAATATAGGGTAGTTTGGGATAGTATACGAGTATACTATATCTGCGTGTCACGCTTTGTTTTCATTGATTCTTAGATGTAGCTTAAATAATTCCAAAAATTCTAATGGACAGTTATCATCATAATTTATAAGCAAATTTCTGTTTTAAAAATTTCCAAATTTTCACAAGAATCAAGTTCGTTTTTATTAATTTTAATTAATTCAATGTCACCTACTCTATGGCCATTTTCAAGCATATGCATGGCAACACTGGACCTATCTGTGCGATGATATTTGACATGAACTAAGTGCTCTTTAAAACAAATTTTAATAGGTCTCTTGGTTTGCCCTATATATACTAGGTTACAGTCTTTACAATTTCTTTTATATATTCCCGATTTATCACACATTTTTTGAGATAACAATAATTTTTCTCTTTAAGATTTTTAACAATGTTTATTTCACCTGCGTTAAATTTAAATTTTGGTAACTGCTGAATATTAACTGAAATTTGAATTTTACAGGCATTCTAATAAATTTTTAGAGATATCATTTAAAGGTTTGATCGAACTTTAATTCCTATAATAATCTAATCTATGAGTGCTTTGTTAAATTTGAGGTTATATTTCAGGCCTTATTCAATAAAATTAATTGTCATTTGTTTACTTTTTGCGATTTGTTTAGGTGAATTTTTTGCTCAAATGTAACAAAATTACACTGGTTTACAAAAAACAAAAACAAATTTCTATACGTTTAATGGAACTACATTTTTCTATGTATTTTAGAAAATAACATTTACGAAAATAGTTTGAAATATCAGTTTCTAGATTTTGGTATAGCTTTATTTTTTTTTGTAAAATAAAATCTAAAATTCGGACTAATTCCGTGTAAAAACAGATCATTAAATTATGTTCACTTTTCTATTGTTTACGTATAGATTACATTTTTTAGGAAGAATGCACGGTATTGATTGATGAAGAAAGACTATGCCCAACACCGGGGTAATAAGCAATGAGTGCAGGCACCAAAAAAATTTAAAAACTTAAAAAACCTATCTATAAAAAATTCGAGGGTCAAAATACAAAAAAAAATATATTTATTGGCATGGAATACAGAGGCTGTTAACCATTCTTATTAGGATATCCCCAATGAACATCGATCGGCAACACAATATAAAATCATTCCGCATTTAATTTTGTTAATAACTATTTTTGTACAGACCAAATACACGAATTATACGTCTTCAATTGAATTAACACAAAAGCTAAAAATGTCTTTGCTTCTTCATTGTACTTCATTAAAGTAATTGGTTGATACACTTTAAAAAATAAAATGACCCAAATAGAAATAAATAAACGAAAGAAAAAATTACAAAGAACTCAAATTTTAAAGGAATTCTGCTAATGTTCGAAGACGATATATTTTGAAATATTCTATTTTGGGACAAGCTTCTTTACTTTTCCACGTAATTTGAGTCTTTTTCAAACATGTGCTCTTAGTTATAAAATTTACTTAATTCTTTTTCGAAATTGATTTAAAAGAAAATTTTTTTAAAGAATTAAACTTTTAATATAAATATATTTAAAGTAAACTTCTTGTTTTGGTGCGTTAACAAAGCTTCTGTTCGAAAAATTGAAAATTAATCAGCGTTTTTGTTTTGTTATACCTTCGTAATTTTATTCAATCGCATATAGTCCAGTCAATTGCCATTTTCCTGGGTAATTGGCCCAGCAGCTTTCGATTTTCCCCAGTTAAAATAAATTGCTAGTATTACTTCACAAATCACTTTATTTATGTATTTCAAATAGGCTCCGAAAGTTTGACCGGTTTAAAGTACGTAGTTTTGAAAAAAGTCGAGCTTGAAGAGAATACGGTATTTTTGTATTTTTCAAAAAATTTCTTTTTTCAAAATAATTCAAAACTATAAAAGATAAGCAATATTTTGTAGAGTACAAAAATTTTAGGTTTTGCTTTTTTAAATTTTGTTTTTTGCAGGATAAAAATTGAGGAAGATATGACCTTTTAAAGTTTGTAAATGTTCGTAAATAGTACCATTACGCCGATCTTTCAGCTCAAACTCTTTCAAAATAAGGGTTAAATAAATTTTCAATGAGCAACGTGCACCTACCGTCGCATCGAGCAATTGGAGGGCACACAACGTTACTTTCCGTATGACCGGCGTGGTAAAAGCGGAATTTTTTAAAGCGATTTATTTAAATTGTAGTATAAAACTAAGAAATGCCAGCAGTTAACTGTAACAACTGTGAGTGTTAAAGTGCATATCGTTATCAATGCGATAACTTTAAATGCTTGAAACACGTGTGTCGATAAAGCCAAGTATTTTTGTACAGTAGCACACACGCAACGAAAGAACAGCTGATGCAGCATTTCGCTTTTATTATGAGCTCATCAGAAGTGTATACTTAAGTGCGATATACAACTGTACAAGACAGTCGTTACAGTTAACTGTTGCCATTTCTTAGTTTTATGCTATTCATACGTGTCCATGTTACACGAGATGTCGTTAGACACTCATTTTTCTTAAATTGTAGTGTTTGATAGGGAACTTTTTTAGTTTTATTATTTACTTTGATTTGTTAGGAGCGTAACCTGGTGTATTTTTTTGTGTCCAGACATTTTAATTCTACAATTATATACAATCAAAGTAATTAATAACATAAAAATATTCTTATGAGACCCTAAAGACAAAGACATTCAGGTTCAAACTACAAACCGCCAATCATTTGTATACGTATTAATAATTTACATTTAATATCAATTAAAATATCTGGACAGCAAAAAAATATACCAGATTACTCTCTAACGAATCAAAGTAAATAATAAAACTAAAAGGTTCCCTATTAAACACTACAATTTAAATAAATCGCTTTAAAAAATGCCGTTTTACCACGCCGGTCATACGGAAAGTAAGGTTGTGTGCCCTCAATCGCTCGATGCGTCGGACGGTTGGTGCACGTCGCTCATTCACATGAGCTTTAGCTTGTAAAAACCTACAAATTAGTTTTTAAGGTTTTTGTAGTTAAAAAATAAGCCAGTATTGATTTAAAAACGTTTGTCAAAGAATAGGTCTTTTTGCAACACTAGATGCAGCGGATACAATCGGCAAAATAGTTCCCTTGTTGTAGACCAAGAGGAGGAAGACGATGAGAGGAAGAAAACGAAAATGTAAACGAGAATGAAGGAGAACTTTAAGTTGAAGAGGAAGAGGAAAATGAGAGTAAAGATTTTTAATTATTTGTAGATTTTTTCAATTACTTAGGAATTAATTAATAAATTGAAATCATTCATGTACATAAATAAAAGAAATTAATGTTTTATTTTCCCTGTCTTTGATTTGTGATTGAAATAATTTATTTTTCCAAAAATTAAAAAAATTAAATTAAAACTAAATTGGTTTTTAAGGCTTGATAAATTAATACTTTTTATTATAATATCACTTATACAATATAAAAAATTTAAAAAATTTTTGCAAGGGAAGTTATTATAAGGGTCAATTAGATACATATTACGTTTTTTAAAATACGTTTACAGCAAGTTTTGATTCTTCAAAGTAGGCTCTAATATAATTGCTTGACTTATTGAACTTGTTACAAATCAAAGAAAAAAATTCCTATGTGCAGTATCAAGAATTTGTATTAAATCAAAAGATGCTTTTTCTACTTCCACCTTTAAAACACAAATTATCGTATATGTAGGCACGATGCTAAGTAACATTTTAAATGCACATTAACAAGATGTAGGTGTTACTCAAAGTTGGGAGCACCAGATTTTAGTAACGGGTTGAACTTGGATTTAAATAAATTATGTCACTTGTCTGTTATTTAGGATTAGTTTTAATTGTCAAAATATTTCTGATGTCACTGTTAATCTATAGTTACTACAGCATTTTTGTATTGTTGTTGTGTTTGTTAAGCTGAAGTAAAGAAATTTTCAAATTTTAGGCCTAATTTTTTTATCTCCAGTTAATTCTATTTGTCGGTTAATCATCTTAAAAAGCGACTTTCTAAAAATTTAATTAGTTCAATACTGTGTTTTCATAAATAGTTAACCGACCGATAAAGTTAATTGGAGGTAAAAAGTCAGACCTTAGTATTTTTGCCAAAATTTTATTCTTTAAATGAAAGTAATTTAAAATTTAAGTTAAAATTGAGAATCAAAACAAATGTGAAAGGATCAGAAATAACGAAGACATTAAATACAATCAAAATTTCTGTTCCTTAGTACTCATATATTACGCATTTGTCATTTAGCGGTTTATTTTGAAATTTTGAATTAATTTCAGCTTTATTTTACTTGGAAGCTTTAAAATGAAATCAGAAAAACAGATATATTCTATACTGTTTCGCGAAATACATACATATAAACGTGTGATTTTTACATAAATAATGATGGATGGATCTAACAGAGCTTTTATCACGATCTATCAAAACTTGAAACTTATTTTCCATTTCAATAATTTGAAGAAATAAAATGAATTCATCATACTTTACTTTAAAAGAAAATTCTCTTTTATTTTCCGAAATAAACATGTTCCCGAAAAATAATGTAAAATAAATTAACAAAACTGTTTCTCTCTTTCTAAAATTAATAATTTTCTTTAGCCGTCTTCTAGATAATCACAAATTTCTGTTTCGGACATTTCTAAAATTATTTTTGTTTATTTTTCGTATGGTACATTATACAAATATTGTATTGTGATGTAAGTGTTATGTATGGTGCCCCAGAAGATCAGTATAAACAGATTTGATTTGACAGTGGAGAAACAAGCACCTAACCGCCTTGGATATATGAGTCAATAAGCTTTTGACAAAATGATGACAATGTGATCTATAGATTGTTATATGGTTTACTTATTTATTCGTACGGTACATTTTTATATTGTATTGTGATGTAAGTGTTATGTATGGTGCCCCAAAGATCAATATAAATCTGTATAGTGTGGTGATGAAACCGTGTGCAATAGTGGAATTGGTTCGTCTTCGCAAAGCATTTACTTCAAGGTTTAGGAAAACCACTAAAACCTAAACATGCCAACCCTTACCCACCCTAATATTCACATGTAATAATATTAATTAAGTGTGTAAACATTATAGAAGGTAAATAAGAACATAAAACATAACAGCACAGCCATTGCATGACGACATATAATGGACCGGTCCAGCGCCAGTCACGACAATGACGAAAAAAATAGTAGGTTAAAGAAATAGCAAATTATTTTTGTTAAAAAAAATTGTAAAAATTCCTCTTTTGAGTCCAGAGAGACTTTTAACTTTCAGATAGGTACAATAAATAAGGCGATACCATCGCTGAATTATCTTCACATTAGATTTAAGTCAGTTAGAAGTTTAAAACTACTGAACGTTTTTCCTGCTAAAACTTTCATCCAAAACATACTGAAATATAGAATGTATCTTCTACATGTCAATCAAAAAGCATTTGCTTTTGTTTTAGAAATTAGAGTTTCGTTAGCACTCAGTTGTTACCTTCTCATATTCTTGAGTTTTAATATTATGTTTTAGAGGAAATTTTTGCTTAATGACTACTTTCTTGTTATAGACAAAGCATCATGTAATATTTTACCAGAAATTATACAAATCATGTCTAGGTGTCGTTATGCTGATCACAAAATATCAACAAATAAATATCGTCATCGCTAGAATTTTGCTGTTTGCAGTTCTATGTTAAGTCGGTTTCATGCAGGTGTTTTGTGTCGCATGATAGACGTGCCCCGTTCCTAGTTTTATTGAGCCAAATGGGAGAATTTATGCATGAACGCCTCTAAATTTGTGTCACCAGACGGAGAACGCGTCGAACGCACGTCTGCTAGATACCCGCATAAGAAAATTGACTGAAATGTCAAAACGTAGTAAAACTGGTGACAAAGGCGGTACGCGTCAATTTTTACGTTCTGAACCGCGCGGCACAAACGCCTTGCATAAACCCGCCTCAAGTAAAACAATATTTAAGCTTATAACTTCGATTGAGGAAGTGTCGTCATTATTAAAGATTTAGGGCTGTCTTCTTATAAACTAATATCCGCGGTTTGTGTGTACTGATACTTTTAGGTTAACAAGCTCCATCTTCTTTTTTCATTTCACATGAAAATATGTTTTTCTTAATTATGATATTGAGTTGGTTTATCTCATCTCTGCTACTAATAATCCATGGTTAACCCAATTATTATAAAAATTAAATTTAAATTGGTTTTTCTTATTGTTCTACAATAACTTTTATGATTTTTAAAGAAAGATTGATGAAAGTTGACAGTTATAATTTTCGCATGTTGAGAATTAATTAGAAATTGGTCAAAATCGATCGGCACTGATTTTGCGTTGTTTTAAGATGAAGAAGGCGATTCTTTTGGTTACCACACACGGAGTTAGTAGATGCATCCCTGCGACTGCTACAGAATGGTAGAGACCAAGTAAATAAACTTTGTATTATAACTATCCGTATGAACATTTATAAGTTTATTTGTTAGAGTTTGTTTGTATTTATAATTTTACTGATTTAAATTTAGTTAGTTTAACTATAAATATTTACTCCTAAATTAAGTACTTGGTCACTTTGCTAATTTATTTTGAGAGTTCGAATTTTGTCTCTTTTATAGAATCTCATTGTGTGCGTTCATTAAATTTATTAGTTTTATTATTTAGATCGTCTTGGATAAAAAAATTGCCATTTTGGTTGTTTATGATGCCAACTCACCTTCTGTAGATGCTCAATGAGCGATTTGTCCAATCGGTGAGAGTTCTCCAAAGCTGAAGTTCATGCTTGTTTTTTGCACGTCAAGTGTTCTCACGAATCATGAAATCATGGAAAATTATTACAAAATTGACAGCTCTTACTTCAACGCACGTCTTTCACACCTTTTTGCTAGTTTATGTAATTATTGCTAATTTTCATTGATAATTTCGATCTGCTACCCTGCAGTAAAATGTGAAAGAGTAACACAAATAACACCACAAGCATAATAAGAAAATACTGTAAGAATACATTTTACATTACCTATAATAGAATTTTTTCTCGTAATTATGTAACCAGATTTTAATAATTATTGTTTTAATTTTATGTTTACAATGTAGACATTTTGTATTTTAATTCCCGAAAATGATACACCACTGCTACTATTAGTAATTTTTGACACAAAGTACTCACAGCCTCATGTAGAATTAAAGGTGCCCTCACAAGCAATTTGGACATTGGTCATTTTTTGACACAAGGTACCGCCCACAGCCTCATGTAGAATTAAGGTGGCCTCATAAGCAATTTGGATATAATTATTATTGAAAAATAACTCGAGGATATTGTCCTAATAAAAGGGCGTAACTGGGATATAATCGCCTAAACAGGAAAAACCACATGCTTGAAGGGGGGTTTTTGCTGAATAGAGTTTTCGGTATCTCCCCCTCCATAATCGCCATAAAGGCTAAATTATTTTGATCCACTATAAATCACGATGCTGTGGTCATTCAAGCTAATCCAGTAATCGTTTTGCGGGGAATCTAAAGGTCGGCAATTCTAGTCCTCCTGACCAAACTAAAAAAGTCAGGTATTCTTCTAGATAAAAGCTCGAAAATGGGGTTTTCAGAAACAAACTGGCGGAAATCCACGGGTCTGGGAGTTTTTCAAAAACACCGATTCTTTCAGTTTTGCAAATTGCTCAGATCCGATGCGTTTCGAAATATGGCGCCACAAAAGAGAAAATTTGTGAAAATTAATTTTTGGCATTGCCATTTCACTCAAGTGGGTGTTTTTACGCACAAATTTTTCACATATTCAACAAATTGATACTTTTCGAGATATGGGTCAAAAACTGCTCAATTTATTCCATTATTTCCAATGTTATATTAATGGAATCTTATAGAATTCTTCAACACGAATTCGGGTTTTAAGTCATCTTACCACCATATTCCAAATCTGTTCGGACTTCTAGCAGGCCAGTTTTCGACTGCGTTAAAGTAGTCCTGAACAATCATTAGGTCGTGCGTGTATTACCATAAAGTTGTCATCGATAAAGGGCAAGAGGGCACATGAGGTTCCAAAGCGTCAGTAATGTACTTGTCTTCATTTATTGTCCCTCTTACGTACCACCACTAATTCGGTACGAGCTTTCTCACAAATGCCTCCCCAGACCACCACAAACACATTTTTGAACTCAATATTCATTAGACAAATATTTCCCCGTCTTTTTGCCATAATCTTGTCTCGTTCGTAAACAAAAAATTTAATCCAGGTAAGTATTCTTCCAAAAAATAATTTATTAAATAAATATGGTCTTGTAGGACCCCTTCTTTGTGGGTTAAGATGTTTGTCCTTTCTACCTCCACAAAGAAGGGGTTCTGAGACCATTTTTATCTCATAAAAATGAGACCCATTGAGTGTATACAGTTTTAAAAATTGATTGCCCAACATTAAGTTTTTAATGCGGTGTTATCCAGTTAGTGCTGCGCCAGTTTCTGGTCTCCTTGCATGTAAACCATATATTTTGAACTGGAAGTTAAGTTGACTACTCATACGTTATGTAGGTCATTTCGAGCAGTAACTGCTGTTGTGTCCGTGTTTCTTAAAATTACGCAACGTTAAAAATACCCATCGGAGAATGTTGTGCACCTTGGTTTCATGATCTAAACTTCTTTCAGCTTCATGAAATCAATTTATATCCCTTTGGACACTACGTCGCGAAACTCTTAGGACTCGACTAATATTGAGATCGCCCATCTTCAACCAAACCGACAGCTCTCCCAGTGTTCGTTGAACTCAATACCAGTTTATCATTCAGTTGACGCCAATTCAACCACTCAGAAACAAAAATAAGGATAGATTGCAAAAACAATCAGAAAAAAATTAAACACTTAAAAGCGACGTCTTTATAAAAACAGTAACAATGCAGTTTGACAGCGGTTTGTTGGAACGTACTATGTTTTGTAGTAGCTATAGTAACCAAAACAAATATTTCTTTAATAATTATTAATCAATTAAATCTTTAAGCAGCCCAATCTTAATTTTTTATTATTTATTTATTTGACTATAGTTTCAACTCAAACATAACACGTAAGCCATTATCAGTAATTACATTATAAATTACACTGCCTGACAAAGTTAACGTTAATGAAAAACCTCATTTGATGATAAATGAATAATTAATCTTTATTTATTTACATTTTTGGATACTAAAAAACTAACTTTTCAGGCACCTAGACATGTTGCTAACCAACATTGCAAGGTTTTCTTGCGACTGTCTGTCCCACACTTCAACTAAACGTGTTCTAAGGTCTTTTAAGGTCCGAAGGCAATCAAGGCGAGCCCAAGTAAACAATCCGGATAATTCAAAGTTTTCTCTAATAAAGTAGACGCTATAACATATTCTTCTAAATTGGAGTTTTGTACGAACCTTCACAGAAAACCTCCCCATACCATTACATAGTCTCCGACAATAGATTAGGAACTACGGTACACGCAAGGTATCGTTCACCCGGTCTCCTTCATCGTGAACGGGTTTCACGACCCTCTGGAGCATCTAGCTCAAAACAGGATTCGTCAGTACATAAAACATGCAGCTAGTTCTGCTAAGTTGTAAGTTTTGGACCAGTGGTAATTGTTGCATTTCTAAGAGATTGTAACAACATAAATCAGTCATCTTGAGCATTCGTTTTTCTTGGTCTCTCAGATCTTCTGATTGTTAGAAAACAATTTTGTCGTACCTCAGCCAAATCCTTTGCACCCCGTTTTGACAAAACTCCATACCTACGGTCTGTATCTCTGACTAAGTGCTTCTTCAATAAGGGCAATTACTAGTGCAGATCTTGGTGACATGTGTCAGAAACAGTTGAAGCATGGCAAACAATCGCAATTTAATTGTTGAAATTATCGAAAATATGAATAAGGCACGTTAAAAGAAAAAATGCTTTACATTAAAAACTGTTTGGCTATGAATTAGAAGACGATGGAATTAAACTTATTTTTTGATAAATATACATTAATATTTGGTAATAACTGGAAGAAACAATTATTACTAAGTAAAATCAGAAGAATAGATAGTGAACTCAGACTTATGTTGTCTAGTACATTTGACAAACGTTATATGATAATTGGTTTATATAGTAATTTAGAAAAATATAAATGGTTTTGGAACAAAAGTTTTTTAAAAAATATAAACTAGGTGCGTAAAATGTTTGAACCTCAATAATTTTTTTTAATTTTTATAATTTGTGTTTTCCTTGTTACGGTTTATTTGTAAACAAACTATAAATTAAGTCACAGTGTCGAAAACCTGACCGCAGCTCTGTTAGTCGAAGAGGGATCGTGGGTGTACTTACAAGTAATTAAATCAAAGAATTTCACACTGAAAAAAAGATAAATAAAGGACGCCACCAAGTAAAACGTGTGGTTAATATTCTAGAGCAACTAGGATCTCCGAACACAAAAACAAATTTTATTATTGTAGAGATATAATTTTTGTAGAACGACTAGAACCTCAAGAACACCGAAACACACAATAAACAGTAATTTGGTGTAAATAAATGCACAATACGAATTAGTTAGATAGTCATTAAATGTTCTCATAAGAATGGATTTGAACCGCTCAAAATATTTAATGGTTGCAGTATAAATTGGCAATCGCTTTGACAAACAGATACTTGAATTTTACACAAATGCTACACACAAATACGTGTGGCAATTAATGACGTTAAGTTTATGCAACAAAATTATGTAAGGAACCTGTACCCGACGGCACATCTAAAATAGTAAAAAGGCGCAATCACATTAAACGATTTTTTTGAAAGACCTTTCAAATCAGATTGATCAACTAAATGTTAGGTTGTTAAATTCACGTTGGACTACAGATACAATCACGCGTAAAATATACAATTATAAGAGAAAACGATGCATCATTTCCAAATTATCTGATTGTAGATTGCGATAATAAGTAGGCAGGTTCGGCAGGTGCATTATTCAAGGACAGGCAAAGAGTAGTGTTATAGAGAAGTAACAGAAATAAGATGTCTAAATCTGGATCGCCAGATCAGCTCAAAAGAGAAACTGGAGGTTACCGGTTATCTTCGATAAAACCGTCAACAGCAGCAGAACAGCCGGTACAGGAACTAATTTTATTGAGATCGGTCTCTAGAGAATTGTCAGATCTATTGATAAACCACTATAATTCACTGTTGTGCCTTGTAATTGTTTATTTAAATGTCATTAACTATATCCTGATAGGAGGTCTGGAACGTGTTCAAAATGGCGGTAGAATACAGATTTCACCAAAATAGGAATTAAGCAAGAAATGTTACTTACGATGTAGAGGTATGTCGCGTGTTTATCCCTCGGCATTTATTGGGAGTTTTTTTATTGGGTTTATACCCACCAATACTTAGTTACTTACTGATGATCAGGATTCCCCAAATCTCAACTTGCAAAGTACGACAACTTCGTATGCCAACGTTTAAGTAGAGAAAATAAAGTGATCGGCAAATTCATATTTGCCATGTGAAATCTACTTTGTAACTAACTTACAGAATGATTCCTTCTGCTTTCCACGTATAGATGACGCCAGTTTATTCTGTACTTAAATTGGTTCCTGATTCTGTTGAATGGCAGAGTGGCACAACTGTGACTTAGAGCAATGTAGTGTCAAACGTATTAGTTTTTACCAATTTGTAGCTGTCAGAAGTGTGCCGAAAATGACTTCTAGTGAGTCAGAAAATAGTTATTTACGATATAAGTGCGGGAACACAACGTTTCTGCGTGAACGCGAGAAAATTGTTCACGCATGAATATTGTACAATATTTTTGAAACGAACATAAAACAATAATTCTCAAATAAATTTTAACTTTCATCGAAATTTTATTTAAAAAAAATGATCAAAGGAACCGTAGGTAAACAATTGCAATTTTGATAGTTGTTTATTGTGTTACAATTATTTTACAATTAAAAATATTAATTATGTCTTCTGATTCTGAAATTGAATTTACACCACCAGAAATAAGAGAAACAGCCAAAAAGGCGATCAAAAACTTATTGCCGGATAAGTCAAAAACGGTATGAATTAGTGTATTCAAAGTTTCTGGACTGGTGCAAATTACATAAAATTAGTAAATACACTGAAAATTGTTTACTGGGATATTTTCAAAAGTTTTCCAGTAAAAAGTCTCTTCGGTCGCATTATTCTATGTTAAAGTCCTGTTTGATAATACACAAAAACGTTGACATTTCAAAATTTACAAAACTTGTGGTCTTTTTAAAGAAGGAAACGTACAATTTAAAACGAAAAATCCAAAGTTTTAAACGGTAACGAAATTGATAAGTTCATTGTTGAGGCCCCAGGCAATTCATTTCTATTAATGAAGGTGTGTAATAAGCAACATATTTCATAAATATATATAAACTAAGTATCTAATTCATTTTATAGGTAGTAGTAATAATGGGTATTTCCGGTGCATGTTGTTGTGAAGAGTTATGCAAAATGTCAGTTAATGATATCGAGTTCAAATCTGAAGTTATTCTCATCAATGTACCAGAAACAAAAACAAATGTTTCTCGACGTTTTGCAGTAACTAAACCCGAATGGATAAACTTGCTACTAAAATATAGAAATGTAAGACCAGAGGCAAACAAACGTTTCTTTTGAACTTACAGAAACGGCAAATGTATTAATTCACCAGTAGGGCTTAATACAATTGGTAGAAACCCGCGTTCCTGCTTGACTACACAGTGCGTCAGGACGTTGTTTTCGAGGTGGTGAGTTCAAAAGATATTTACAGTGCTAGTGAAAGTTACTATAAGCCAAACGAGCTGGAGGATTCAGAATCATTGTCTTCAGGTATTACCACGAATATTTTTCTCAACTTGCATAAAATCTAACCTAAAATTTATTTCAGAAGATCTTCGAACTAAATCTAAATATTATAAACGTAACGGCAGAAAACGTTTCAGGGAACCTGAAAAACACGTAAAGTCTATTGGCAAGCGAAACAGACATTTAGGACAAGAATATGTAAGTATATCGAAGAAAGTAGTTCCTGCTAAAAGTTTCCACAACACTGACTGCAAATGCAAGAAAAATTGTTTTGCTAGAATAAATGAACAGTATAGAAAATAAGCTTTTGAGAATTTCTGGAAATTGGGAAACTTTTCTTCACAGAATGCTTTTTATGTGGTTTGGTTAAACAAAGTGAGATAAAAATACATCGTCCAAGAAACCAAAGTAGGGCTCCAAAAATATAACAAATTCCTATTATGTTAATATAGTAGTTCACAAAATGTTTGTAAAGAGTATTTTTTACAAACGTTTCAAATAACAAATAGCCCTGAAACGTGCACGAGTCTCATCTCGACGCGCAGATTTACTGGGGAAACATGAACGAGCGAACAAATCGGGTACAATATGTTCGCGATCACATAAATAGCTTTCCTGTCCCATTATACAAGAAATCACAATCCTAACAGAAAATATCTGGTTTCCCTATTGAAGATAATGTTAATGTACAATTTGTACAAAGAAAATTGTGAATGGAAAGAGTAAATTCAGTTTCAGAACCAACGTATAGGCATATATTCCACTTGTGTAAAGTGTGATTTGTTCAAAACGCAACTAAGCTGTGAGACCAGGAGAAAATAAATTTAAATACTCAGCACACGTTGCACTTGCGCAAAACTGAGAATGCAAGAAGAAGTTTGACCAATGATCGGTCTCTTTCTATCTTGAATAAGGGTGAAGTTTATGGCTTCACCTTTAATCTAAAAAAGGCATTGCCATACCCTACATTGACATGCTCCACTGTTTATTACAAGAGAAACATGTATGTTTACAACCTTGGCATACATGAATAGGTGAAGAAGAAAAGGGATTCATGTACATATGGGACAAACCAAGTGCCATCACGAAGGTCTCAGGAAATAGGATCATGCATCCGTAAGCACATCTTAGCATACAGTGCCCAGGTAATAGACCATACATTTATGCTTTCTGGCTATTCTTTCTTGCCAAACGATCGTGATTTTGGCTAAATAGAACAGTATGCTAAGATTGGTACACAATAATAAGAAAGTGCATGTCTCAAGAAGGTCATTCACTGTTTGTGAAATGTCACAAACAATTTTTATTCAACAAAGTCATTGGAACAGGTTGTAACACGTGAAATAAAATCGAAGACAATACTCCTGTCTCCTGGTTCAATGGTTACATTTTGAAAAAATCAGCGTTACAAAATATTTTATAAGGAAACTCTTAATGATTTTTCTTTTGATGTTATTAACTTGCTTCCAAACCGAAAAGGTGCACCACAAAATTTCAGTAGAATTCAGTTAGATCCACTGTATAAAACTCCATTGCAGTAAATGAGAAAAAGAAGAAGAATATGAAAAAACTTTTTCAATTTATTCCTCCAGTTCATCAACAATACTGAGAGATTTAATTGGAGAAAGTACTGTTAAAAAAATGGAGAACAGGGGAAAAAAAAAAATAGGTTTTTGTTTAATTTGTTTAACACTTGCTCCGTTCAAAACTTGTATTAAAAAATCTAAATTATAAATTTGGTATTTCTTGGCACCCTAACCATAATGAATGTGTATCTAATTCTGCAAATGTTGAAAGGTATAGTGGGTCTAAGTCAAAACAATTTAAAAATAATTACTACAATAAAAAAACGTATTCTCTCCTTCTACAAATTTAAGTTAATATCTTACCTCGACAAATTTTGCGGAAGCTTTTCAGATCTTTATTAGAGGATTTTTCACCGGAAGTATAAATTTAGGTCCTCATATCTCCAAACTGTATTTATTGACTTAGACCACTCTGGTTTTCAACGGCTCAAATGTCGTGCCAAACTATTTGTCGTAAACGCAATAAATTTGAATGATCAAATTTTCAGTTAGTCAGAAAATATTTTATTCAACTAACGTTTCCAACTGGTTGTAATAAAGCTTATTTTAAAAAAATGGTCCTGTCTAATGACACAAAAATCTTTGTTTAAGTACAGAAACACTTTACTGAATTTATTGTATTTTTCACGTTGAGTAAAAATGTAAAATTCACATTTCCAAAAAACCATCGTCGTCTTCTGAAACGTATCAAAATATTTAAAAAAATGTAGTCAGCAAAATGTGCAGATGAAAACTGTTCATTCGTTTTCAATATTGAAATTGCCATTTTTTCTGCCACATCTGGAAGCCATAACCGGCAGGGAAGGAAAAATTTAATTTTGATGTTATACTAAATACGTATCGTTTTTCATAGATTGGTAGCACTAATGTAAATACGTTTTTATTGAAGCGTTACTTTACGTCATTACCTAAGTATTAACTTTTCCATGTTAAAAAGTCAAAATTTTAATATATTAAACAACAGTTTGTAATTAAAAGTTTGACACTTAGTGCAGAAAACTTTATAAGCTTACACAAGTATCAGCTTTTAAAAAAGTATTTTACCTTACGTTGCTATTTTTAACTTTAAATTTAGTTTTGCTGAAAAACTATTTAATTAACAACTTTCGTGTAAGCATTCGTTGATCTCCACTTTACTCTGTAACAGATGATTTTTTCCCGGAACGATTGTTCATTTTAATTGCACTGTAGCAACTATAATAAATTACAATAGCGTGCAGATTGTGTTAATTAGTAGAAAAATTTATTCTTTTGTAATTTTTTTTCCAAAAATATTGAAAAATGCATGCATCTTTGCGTACGTTTGCTTCTTGTTTTAATTAAGAAGGAAAAATAAAGAAAAATCTTTTCAGTGCGAGTGAATGTACGGTAAACAAAGCGATGCTGCAAAATAAAATTAAGACCGTAATTTAAGCGAGTTTGAATTATTCTGCACTACAAAGCAATATAATCTGATATTCTAGTAAGGTAATAATTCTCTTTTATGGACAGGTTATTCTCCAGCAACTACATCTTCTCTTGGCATTTTAATTCAGGAAAACTCTTCATAAATCTCGATACTCTTGAATAAATTTTATGGACAACTCAATTTGTTCGCTCTAATTTCGTCACGGTAGTCTCAACTCAGGCCCGAAGCGTATCTGATTTATATGCGACAGGTAAAGGGAACGCTGAAAAGAGAACAAAACTAAGTTAGGTTTATGGAGAAAACAACGATAGTCGGGGTTTATGAAACAAGTGTTACAAATCCTACACTTCTGCATCTCGCATGTTATAAAACGTGCAAACATCTATAAAAGTGGATTGTGAGGTGCTTGAAATTTTTAAAATTTGCGAAATGCATCACATATACAGTCTCGTAGGATTTCTAGAGAGGTTTCGTAATTACAAACGGGAATGTTTGTCCACGTGAACGAGGAAAATCTAGTAGACGTATCCCTTTTCGCGAAAATTAATTGTAATTTATTCATAATTACTAAACAACCAAACTAGATAATCAAATTATAATTGTAAATTACGTGACGTATAATTAGTAAGACGTTATTTTTAATATGATTAATTAATTATAAAGATAATTAAGTATTTCAAGCTGTCTTTCAGTTTCAATTTTTTTATTTTTCTAATCGACCTACGTTGTAATAGATTCAAATTAAACCTGCGTTTATTTAGTTAATCCAATTACTAAACAAGTATGCATTTGTATGTTTTAAAATAACCACACATTTATTTAACCTTTTTTTTGGAGGCCTGATCACAACGGCCACTGATCATAACGGCCACTGATCATAACAGCCACCCCGGTTTTTGCTATTTCATAACGGCCACCTTGATCACAACGGCCACTAATAATATTTGTTCATAACGGCCAACTTCTTCACAACGGCCTCTCTTTCAGATGATCATACTTGTCCTCATTATCCTAACGCCCACCTTGATCACAACGCCTACCGACGCCAGTAGTGGAAAACGTTATATAACAGTGATCACTTGTAAAGTTCGCCATTGTGATCACGGTGGTCGTTATGATCAGTTTTAAAAGTGACTGTTGTGATCAGGGTGGGCATTGTCATCATTGTCGTATGACGTTTTCCACTACTAGCGTAGGTGGGCGTTGTGATCAAAGTGGCCGTTATGATAATGAAGACCAGTGGGCGTTATGATCACGGTAGCCGTTATGATCAATTTGTAAAATTCGCCGTTGGGACCAAGGTGGCCGTTATGATCAACTGAAAAAGTAGCCGTTGTGAACAGGGTGGCCGTTATGATCAAATACTATTAGTGGCCTTTTTAATCAAAGTGGTCGTTATGAAATAACAAAAACCGGGGTGGCCGGTTTGATCAGTGGCCGTTATGATTACTGTTACATTATTGTCATGTTTGTTACTTGTTACGTATTAAGTTTCAATTTCAACATGTTTCTGTTCATTCTTTATTAGTGCGATTCTAAAATTCAACACAACCATTAACTTGGCGGTTGTGACTTTGCAGTATTTAAATTTACTTTACGTTCCACCAAAGTTTTTATATTTTGAAAAGTTTTTTTATTTAAAGTTTGCATATTTATAATCTACTCAAATTGAGTAATGAGCAAATCATTTGGTATTATAACATGAATAGAGGCCAGCCAGTGCTGGTTCTCCAGATAATTATACTATATAAGGTCGTGTCGCCAATGGCGCTTCAGTCTTCTGGTCGCTGGGACGTTGGCGAGCTGTTGTACTAGTTCATTGTGATGGTCAGCTAGTTTTTGGTGGTAAGCACTTGAGAATTTCTTTAACAACGTAAGGTATGTTTATGTCTCTATGAAGTGTTTTGTTGATTACATACCAAGGAGCGTTTGTTAGATTTTGTAATGTTTTAGACTGGAACTTCTGAAGTATCTTTGTGTGCAATGCCTGGGCCAACCCCAGAGCTGAATCCCGTAGGTCCAGATGGGTTTTAGTATCACCTTGTACAAGAGTAGTTTGTTAGACAATGAAGTAGGATGTGTCTGCCGATATCTAGTTCAATTATTTTGTTTTAATATCAAGTTGTTTGCGTTTAGCTTTAATATATGTTTTCCATGTAAGTTTATGTCAAGATGCAGCCCAAGGTATTTGGCTTCGGTTCTTACTGGTATTGAAATGTTGTTGATTGTTGTTTGTTGTCGATTTGGTATTATTAACGGTAATTCTTCACTTCCTGAACTAGTCGCCTAGTAGATTAAGGTGTCTCTGTAGTTGGTGCGCTGCTACTTCCGCGTTGTCATTGGCTGCCAAGACAGCTGTGTCATCAGCAAAAGTTGCCATTAATGTATTTGTGTATATGGAGCGTCTGTTATATATATATATATATATATATAAAGTATAGGAGTGGACCCAACACGCTGCCCTGTGGAACTCCTAAGTTAATCTAGAATATTTTCATACATAATTGTTCAGTTTGACTTGAAACCCGTTCATTAATATATGACTTTAGAATTAAATGACTTGAGAAGTGTTAATTTAACTTATAAAGAAGACCCATATGCCAAAACGTTATCAAAGGCTTGATGTATGTACAAAAACGTCGCTACACAAACTTTTTTACTCAAAACTTTTCATAATTTTAGTAACTAACCGACCACTTTATTGAACTGTTGAATAACCTTCTCGAAAACCAAATTGAGAGAAAGGAATTATGTTGTTTAAGTCAACTATTTCATGGATTCGTTTCTCAAAAATTTTGGCTAGAGAGGAAGAAGGCCAATTGGTCTATAGGACGAGCTTTCGGACGGGAGGTTTCCAGGCTTAGCTAGCGTAATGATTTGGGCGAACTTCCATTGCAGGGGAAAGTAGCATAATCGCAAGATGCTGTTAAATATGGTAGTTAGTAAAACAATTGCTTTTCTGGGAAAATGTTTAACTATTTCACCAACTATTAGATCATAATCTGGGGCTTTATTATTATTAATTAGTTTTATTTGACTCCAAACTTCAATTGGTGAAAACGGTTTCAGTGGAAGTGAGAGTTGGCACGGTGCGTCGAGGAAATCTACTATATCGGAGTCATCATTATTTGGTGGTGGTGGTGCTGTTGTAAAAACGGTTTTAAGATGCTTAGCGAATACATCTGCTTTTTCTTTATCCGATCTAGCTCAGTTACCAACTTGTTTTCTAATTGCAGGAATTGCTGTGGTTAGTCTTCTTAATTTTTTTGTTGCTTTCCACACAGAGTGGTAGATAGGAGGAAGCCTAGTGGTGTATTGCGTAAACCTTTCATTACGCACGTCACGTAGCGTTGTTTGTAGCTGATGAGTAAAACGTTAAATGCAGTTTTGTCTTGCGCGTTCCTGGTTCTTTGCCATGTTTTCCTGGTTCGACGTTTTTGTTCGCAAAAACCATGTCAATTTCTCAAAACTCACGGGGCAAATAGGCATTTTTTCAAATGAATTGACATTTGTTTTATTTCGCTATAAGATAGCATTTTTTCCTCTTTAATTTTTACTAAATGTATCTTATAGCTAAACCCCATCGTTTTGGAGATATTTAATAGTTTAAAAAAAACAATTTTAATTACATTTTTATGCATCCAAGAGAGCAATGACGTTGATTTGGTGTCAACAAAATTGAAGAAATGACTACAACAAGTGTTCCAAGTGTTTTTTATTTTTATTAAAGCACCAACTGATTCGCTGCTGAAAAGGCCTTTCCACTCTCTTCAACATGTGAGGTCAAATGCTTGCAAACGAGTCCACTATTATTTGCTGCATATTTATTAGTGTTGTTGGTATATCGTTATACACAATTTCTTTTACATATCCCAACAAAAAATTTAGTTTAGTCAGATCAAGTGATCTAGCAGGTTACATGGTGGGTCTATTCCTGCCAATCCAGTGATTCGAAAGATTTCATCGAGATATGTTCTTGCAAAGAATGTGAAGCGGTGATATTTTTTTGGACGTCGGCATGTGGCATTTACCAATATGCAATTTTGTTTCCACCAATGGCCTTGTTTGGTGTAAAAATATAATACAATAGGTGTCGCAAAACTTATTGTAATTGAAATTGTTTTTTTGTAGCCATAGAGTAGGCGCCACTGAATTAATTAAGAGGGTAGATAATAAAAACGAACTTGATTCATATAAAAGTTAAGAAATTTTTAAAAACAGAAATTTGCTTATGAATTATGATGATAACGGTCCATTAGGGAATTTCGGAATTATTTAAGCTTATCTACGAATCTATTAAGTTTAACGATGCGTGATAAGCAGATAGTGTTCCGTGGAAGGGTGTACACAAGAAAATGACAGGTAATGTGAGGTCTTCTCTATGTGCTCAGTCCAGTAAATTTGACCTAAGCCCTACTTTGGGTTTTACCTGATTTTTTTAAAAAAGCCGACGTTCGCACTTTCACACCTTTAAACTTCCTGATAAGTTTTCTTTATTGACAAGTCTGGCACCAATTTTTTTCTGATCTTGATACATAGTAGGTCCTACTTTGTTTAATCATTTTGTCAAACAATTAATTTTCTCCAAAAGTAGAATTTCGTCAAAATCGTCCGATTTGAAAAAATTTACGAATAACCTCGTTATTCTTAAAAAAACATAAAGTCGCATACTGTTAGAAAGGGCATACAGTAGAGATGTTTACTAGCCATCGATCTCTTCTAGTTTTTTTTTCATTGAAATGCAAAGTTCGTCTTCAAATAATTTTCTATCTCTTTTGTAGTTTAGAAGCTCCCTATTTTTGTTAACTGGCATTCTTATTAAAAAATATTGATTATTTGAAGACCTACTATGTATCAAGATCAGAAAAAAAATTGTTGCCAGACTTGTTAATAAAAGGAAACTTATGGAGTTTAAAGGTGTGAAAGCGGAGAAAGTCTTCTTTTTTTTAAATAATCGGGTAAAACCCAAAGTAGGGCCTAGGTCAAATTTTATGGGCTGAGCACATAGGAGAAGACTCCCACCTACCTGTCATTTTCCTGTGTTCACCCTTCTACCGAACACCCTGTATAAGCTTCCCGTTGTTTTTAATTTTAGTATCGGTATCGCTGATGATGATAGCTTCTTTAGCTAAGTTCACGTGTCCCAGTAAGGTTTTGCTGCAGTTTTTAGTGTTTTCTCATTGTCAAGTTGCTATGAAAAAAATATTTTTGTCATCCCGTAAAATGGGACACCGTGTATCGATAAAAATAATTTGACGAAGTGATCTTTTTTAAACAAATTATGTTTTAGTATGAACTTTTTTACTTATCTCCAATCGGTTAGTCGTTAGGGAAAGAACTACGTACTAATGCTGGGGACCAATGTTATAATAGCTTACTTTTTGAATTAAATTTAGTTTTTATTGTCTTCAATGACAGTATTAGCCAACAAATAAAAAGCAGTTAAAAAAAAATAAATATGTAGAATGTGTTTAATTTATAATCAGGTTAAGTAGACGGTTTTCTTTTAGAGAGCCAGTTTGAAAAAGTACCTTTTGGTTGTAAAATTTGTTATAATTGTATACATTATAATTAACAATTTTTTTTATTGCAAATTTAATGTGACCAATAAACATTATTATTATTATTATTATTATTATTATTAAATTAACAACGACATCACTATACTGGAACCGTAGTGTGCTTATACCAATCCTGAAGACGTAATTTTCAATATTTTAACATTTCTCTAGGTTTAAGGGTTTTAATCATGATGATTAATACATGATGCAAAAAATCTTAAACCGCAAAACAATCTGACTGCATTCGAATTTTATATTACCGATTTCGTACAGAAAGTAATGTCTTACAAACGCTCAATAAAAAAATCTGTTTAACATTATAATAAATTGTTTTACAAAATTTTGTTGACATTTACACAACAACCTCGTAGTGAACGAATAAATATTCTTAATATAATATAAAATAACCCCCCTTGTTGATTTTTAACATGTAATGGGATTAAAAAAAGCTTTTACACAACTGCGAATAAGCTTTTACTTTGATAATTGACATTTATTCTGAAATAGACAATTTGAGATAAAACCTTTGGTGTAAAATAGTGCGTGACTACACGCTTAGAATTTATATTTATTTTTAGATTTCAAAGAATTAATACGCGCTTAAAGTCGTTATCGTTTTGGTCGATGCGTCGCTTTTCTTTAAACGAAATTTCCACCTTTCGCGTTTGAACACGTAATTGATGCGTTAGTTTGGAATAATGAATACGTATTATGTATATTTTAGTTTTGAATGATAAAAAGCGTTGATAGATTAATTTACTTTTTGTATTGTAAAAAGTGTGTAGAACAAAAACAGAATAACAGATAAGCAATAAAATTTGGTAGGTAGAAAATTTGGTGTTGTTGAAGCAGATCAATCGCGAGTGTTAACCACGTGATTCACGAAACGTTCAGTAATTCTGAGCCGAAAGTCTTTTGACTTGAATAATTAGAAGGATATAACTTCACTAATTTAAGAGAGAGACTAACAGGTTAATTGTTAAGAAAGATAAGTATTTATATCGAAAAGTAGGGCATTCAAGGTGAGTAAAAAAGGATCCACCAATGCTTCTTCAGAACAATGTGAATTAAACCGAGGGCGCCATTAGTCCATAATGTCGTGGGTGGCATACAAACCTGCGTTCCGTGCTAAAGAAACAGACGCAACAATCAACCGTAACAAATTAAAGGAGCAATAAATACAATAAAGAGAGAGAGACACATGTAACCTACAAAACGTTATATTTAATAACACACCATAAAAAAAAAAGGAACCAGGGCACAATTTAAACATATATCCTTTACAATTTAAGTTAATTCTACGAAGCGTATTCGTTCGTACTCCTATATATATTCGTACAAAGAAGGAAGCAATATATAATTAATAGCAAGTTATTAATTTATGTGGTACGCCACTGGCGTTATATAATCTAACAAGATGGCGACGTGACCCCCACCCGTACAATACAGATATTGTATTTAGTGTTCGCAGTTGCAATATTTAGCAAAAAGTATATCGGAGATTTAGGTGTTTCCCAAAAGAGCTCTTCCGTGGTATTACACTTCTACTCTAAGATCCCAAAGCAATGGTGGGTAAATGAAACAAGTTCGCGCGCCTTTACGGTACACATTCGTGTATGGGCTGAACCCAATACATGCGCCACAACAAGTTACTTAATTATATTATAGTGAATTAACAGAAAAAGATTATAAATACGTGAACAAATACGTTTGCGAGTTCCAAATATTTAACTGCACTTAAGGTGCCAAGACAAGTTGTACTTATTTAGGTGTTACGCTTGAGACGTTTTCGGTAGCAGTGTGACGTCGGAGATGGTTTGTTTTCAGCGTAGAAGTATAACTAGAAAGATCTGACCTTATGTTGTAGATAGAGGTTTACGATGTTGACACACAGGAGGAGATACAGATATGTGGTGTCGGTGCCGGCTGCGGCGACTAATTTCGGTAGGATGTCCGTACTTCAGCAATTTTAACAGAACCCCAAGTATGCGACACACGCAGCGACAAGACAATAACAGGTGAAGATCCCACGATGAATTTAATCAGCCAGGTAATTGGTTTTGTTTAGGTCAAAAGAACCTTTACAATAGTAATTTAATCCCGGAGTACTCGCCTTATGCAGATGCAATCGAGCGACCATTAGAAGCAATTAGTACGCATCCGTCCTAGATAAACTTCGGAAAATCGAGTAATCAATCCTTTCCCCAGCACTAGAAAATTTGACGGAATTACGATTAAAAGCACTCAGATGAAGGCAAATTTGAATTTCATGTAACACGACGTGATGGTGGTTGTCACCAGGCGGAAATTGAAGAAACCGAAAATGTATTGGCCAATTAGGACAACGCGGAAGTTGAATTCTGGGAATTAAATCCCCAAAATTTCCGTTAGGAGCGAATACGGAAAATGTCGCGTTTACACCTCGACCCCTTGCATTGGGTGTTGCCTAACTCACAGTGACCGTTACAAATTCCCCCACAAAACTTCAAGCCCGCGCAGAAGGATAAACATCCGCTGCACCATACATAATCCAGAAAATTAACATCCGTAGGTGTTCAGAAAAAAAAAGAATCTCCAACATGAGCGACATATAACCAAAGATACCCACCCCACACATATAAAAACCTAATGAAACCCCCCTAAGAGAGAGACGGTTTGTTGAACTAAGAGTAGCTGATCTGATGAAATCTGTTCAAAACTCGCATGAAGCGTTTGGTGTATCCAGCAACAAAGTCAAGCAACGACCAAGAAAAAGAAAGGATAACACCAAGAGATTGAACGCCCACAAAAACTCGCAATTACGATTTCCGAGAAGCAAGGTAAAAGAAAACGTGGGTCATCCAACAGTCTCAACCAACCTTACTAAACCCAGTCAACAGAAAATATTATTATAGTAAAGTTTGAAGTTTGGACAAGCGTCCAGGACAGAGCCCTAAAACCAATGAAACCCCAACCCAAATTAAAACAATACCACCCTGAATTACCCCAAAATAAGGTACCCTAGGAAAGGTTTAAGGTAAGATAGGAATAAGGATAAGGCTGAAACAAATACCAAGAGGTTAGGATAAACCCTAGGAAGTATTAAGATCGGGCATTTCCCTAGCGGCGTGCATGTCGAATGGGTGGCACCAGGCATCACTCCCACAAGACCCTCGCGAAGGATGGAAACTCGCGTCATTGGGCCCCAGTGAAAATCCACCCCTCGCCATTCACGACCCTTAGTACTGAACCTTCCCAAATAAAGTCCTCCCACCCAGGAAAGGATTTAGTCTTGGGCCGATACTCCCGACACCACAAGACTAATGGATATGCAGTTAAAGAGTGCGACTCTGAAAACCGAGGATAAACCCCCAACCCTATAGCATAATGGAAGAATGAAAAGGAAGGATCCCAAAAATTTTGCCCAAAAATTTCCAAAAGTAAAGAACTGGAACAAGTCAACAGTTTGAGGTTCTGCGGGCTACGGCCAGTGATCCATTGACGGAGGTTAAGAGCAATACGTAACC